>RJVU01060737.1:0-10208 GCA_003731715.1 Anabarilius grahami
ATGTCATATCAATCACAAGTTAAATATGGAGTACCGCAAGGCTCAGTACCCGTTGCTTTTCACTCTGTACATGCTACCCTTGGGAGATATCATTAGGAAGCATGGCGTTAGTTTTCACTGTTACGCTGATGATACTCAGCTCTATATCTCTTCGCGCCCTGACGAAACTTACCAATTCGCTAAATTAACAGAATGTATAGCTGATATAAAAAACTGGATGACCAGTAATTTCCTACTACTAAATTCAGAAAAAACAGAGATTCTAATTTTTGGACCGAAAACTTCTTCACGCAATAACCTAGAATACTGTCTAACACTTGATGGCTGCTCTGTTAAGTCTTCGTCGTCAGTTAGGAACCTGGGTGTGCTCTTTGATACCAATCTTTCATTTGAAGGCCATGTTACTAGCATCTGTAAAACCGCTTTCTTCCATCTTAAAAATATATCTAAACTACGACATATGCTCTCAATGAAAAATGCAGAACAGTTAGTTCATGCGTTCATGACCTCAAGGCTAGATTACTGTAACGCTCTACTGGGTGGTTGTTCCTCCCGCTTGATAAATAAACTACAGCTCGTACAAAATGCAGCAGCTAGAGTTCTTACTAGAACTAGGAAGTATGACCATATTAGCCCAGTTATGTCAGCACTGCATTGGCTTCCTGTTAAACATCGTATAGATTTTAAAATCTTGCTAATTACTTACAAAGCACTAAATGGTTTAGCTCCCCAGTACCTAAGCGAGCTCTTAATGCATTATAGTCCTTCACGTTTATTGCGATCTCAGAATTCAGGCCAGCTGATAATACCTAGAATATCAAAATCAACCGCAGGCGGTAGATCCTTCTCCTATTTGGCACCTAAACTCTGGAACAATCTTCCTAGCATTGTTCGGGATGCAGACACACTCTGTCAGTTTAAATCTAGACTAAAAACGTATCTCTTTAACCTGGCATACACATAACACATTATCAATTTATATTTTCAAATCCGTTAAAGGATTATTAGGCTGCATAAAATAGGTCAGCCGGAACCGGGAACACTTTCTATAACACCAGATGTACTCGTTACATCAGAAAAAGAATGGCATCTACGCTAATATTAGTCTTTCTGTTTATCCCGAGGTTTACCGTAGTCAACCGGATCCGGGCCGTATCCAGCTGAGACCAAGGACCGGAGCCATGACACGACCACAACGCAGCCCTGAAGTATCAGCAGAGATCGAGTCGACTAGATCATCCATTGTGAAGGCCTCATCGACACGACAGCCAGTAGCACAGTTCCTCAACAAACCGTCCATACCGGCGTGATGAATACGATCCTCAACTGGACATGACCACAACGCAGCCCTGAAGTATCAGCAGAGATCGAGTCAACTAGATCATCCATCGTGAAGGCCTCATCGACACGACAGCCAGTAGCACAGTTCCTCAACAAACCGTCCATACCGGCGTGATGAATACGATCCTCAACTGGACATGACCACAACGCAGCCCTGAAGTATCAGCAGAGATCGAGTCAACTAGATCATCCATCGTGAAGGCCTCATCGACACGACAGCCAGTAGCACAGTTCCTCAACAAACCGTCCATACCGGCGTGATGAATACGATCCTCAACTGGATGGAACTGAAATAAACACTTTGATTGGTGCGATCCTATCAGACTTATGATAGCAACCTGATTCGTAACAAAGCACTGTTCGCCAGAGGAGAACTGGCCCCCCGACTAAGCCTGGTTTCTCCCAAGGTTTTTTTTTCTCCATTTTAACACCTATTTGCCACTTGTTTGCCACCTGTTTGCCACCTGATGTCACCTGATGGAGTTTGGGTTCCTTGCCGCTGTCGCCTTTGGCTTGCTTAGTTGGGGACACTTGACATTTGACTTGACATTTGATATTCAACAGTATTCTTGACATTTAATCAACAGTGCTTCTGATCTGCCTGCATTGACACTATTCTTTAAGAGATAAATAATAATACAATTTTAAATAATCTTTAAAATTATGTACCAGTTATCAATGTAAAGCTGCTTTGACACAATCTGCATTGTAAAAAGCGCTATATAAATAAAGGTGACTTGACTTGACGTCACTGACCAGGAACTATAAAGCCAGCCCGAAAACACTCTCATTCAGCTTCTGTGTCTTCAGCAAGCACTACGTGTGATCTTGTCTGTCTTATTTATTTTTGTCTGTCTACCATCATTGATTATTGGTATTATGGCGAGCGAGCAGCAATTCAGGAAGTGTGTTCATCCCTGCCCTCATTTCATTACGAGCAGGGAGACACATGAAATGTGTGTTGCTTGTTTGGGAGTGCAGCATGCCCAGGCAGCTCTCGAGGGGGCTGCCTGCGTGCACTGCGAGCAGTTTCCTATAAGAACGCTGCGCTCCCGCCGGGCTCTCTTCGAGGAGAGTGGCTCGGTTCGCATTCCTCAGGGTTCAAGTCACCGCCTCATGTCCTGGGGTTCGCAAATGGATGTAGCAGCGGGGTTAGAGACGGGCCCAGCCTTATCTCTGCCCTCACCTGCTGCATCCAGTCTGTCTATCCGGAGGCAGGAAGCACGCGTTGCATTTTTTTCCGCTCCGGTTGACACAGTCACGCTGATGGTGTCTAGTTCTGAGGAGCTGGATGTTGTTAGCGTGACAACAGGAGAGATTGAAGACTTGCCACTTCACTTTTTCGCGCTGTTGCCAAGTTGAACATCGATTGGCCAGCCGAGAAGCAAGAGCAACAGGCCAAAAGCAAACTGGGTGAACGCTTTCTACCATCCAGGTCTGCTCAACCTCCACGTCGGGCACTACTGTTTTTTCCCGAGTCAGTAAGCTGACTTGGCCACGGAGAGGCATCTTTGGTTAAATCTGACCGAAATCAAAGATAAGGATAAGACGTTTCTCTTGGACGCCCCACCTAATCCTTCTGGCCTCTTCGGTGACGCTATCACCACCGTCACCGAGAGGTTCCAGGAGGCTAAGAAACAGGCTGCAGCACTACAGCAGTTTCTTCCCCGCCGCACCCAAGTCCCTTCGGCTGCTGGGCGGGAGCAGCCCAAGCCGAGTACGAGCTCCTCGCATGCCCACAGACAGCACCAGAAGCAGAGCGTTGCTACCCGTACTCCCCCTCCGAGGAGCTGGGATGCAGGACAGTGCTCTCAGGTGAAGTCCTCAAAGGGCAAGACGGACCTGAGGGCCGTCATTGCTGCTAAGAAGGCTTCATCGAAAATATCCTGAAGCCAGAAAAGTCAGGATCCTGAGGGTGGTCCCCTCCGGAGTCAAGCGGCATTCACCTCTTTCTACGGTGCCCGCTTGTCTTCGGTGCCCTCAGGGGGGCACTCTGCCAACCCCGCCGCAATGCCGGGGCGCAGTAGTTCCCCGCGTGTCACCCGAGGGTGGCACGCTTTCTCTGGTACAGCCAAGCCAGTTGTTCCCTGCCGGGGCTCCGCTTCATGGCACTGTGCTGGCTGCCCATATTCCAGAGAGGCTGGTTCCCTTAGTAGATTTTTTGACAGAGTGAAAAGGTCTGTCAAATATATCTCAGTGGGTCCTGCACACAGTAGAAAAGGGGTATGCGATTCAGTTCAGAACACGCCCACCCCGATTCAACGGGATCCTGCCCACAGTGTTGGGTCCCGAGCAGGCTCTGGTGATGGCACAAGAAGTAGAGACTCTCTTGCGAAGGGAGGCTATAGAAAGGGTTCCTCCTCCCAGCAGGGAGTCAGGGTTTTACAGCCGCTATTTCATTGTGCCAAAGAAAGACGGGGGCTTGCGTCCGATTTTAGATCTACGTCAGTTAAATCGAACAGTAGCAAAGCTCAAGTTCAAAATGCTGACAATAAAACAGATCGTGTCACAAATCAGTTCTGAGGACTGGTTTGTCACGATAGATCTAAAAGACGCGTACTTCCATGTATCAATCCTCCCGCAACACAGGAAGTTCCTAAGGTTTGCTTTTGGGGGCGAAGCATTCCAATATCGGGTTCTTCCCTTCGGCCTAGCGCTGTCACCCCGCACCTTCACCAAATGTGTAGACGCGGCTCTGACGCCCTTGCGTATGCAGGGCATCCGCATATTAAACTACATAGACGATTGGTTGATTCTGGCTCAATCAGAGCAGATGGCGGCTCAACATCGAGATGTTGTTCTCGGTCACATGAGAAGGTTGGGGTTGAGACTAAACGCAAAGAAAAGTGTGCTTTCTCCAGTTCAGAGGACCACTTATCTAGGCGTGGTGTGGGATTCGGTGACTATGCGCGCCAGTCTATCTCCAGCTCGCATAACATTGATTCTCTCGACCGTCCCAGACATAAAGCTAGGCCCGTCACTCACTGTCAAACAGTTCCAGAGACTGTAAGGTCTTATGGCAGCAGCGTCCAACGTGATACATTTTGGCCTGCTGAACATGAGACCACTGCAGTGGTGGCTCAAAACCAAGGGGTTTTCACCGAGGGGGAATCTTTTTAGTATAATCAGAGTCACGCGGCTATGCCTTCGTGCTCTAGTTATATGGAAGCAACCTTGGTTTCTGTCCCAGGGACCTGTGCTGGGGGCTCTTGGTCGTCGCGTCACGCTAACGACAGATGCATCCCTCACGGGCTGGGGGGCGATCATGAGTGGTCGCTCGACTCGAGGTCTGTCGCAGGACCATCATCTCTCTTGGCACATAAATTGCCTGGAGATGCTGGGGGTGTTTCTAGCATTGAAACACTTCCTTCCAGACCTCAGGGACCATCATGTGCTAGTTCAATCAGACAACACATCGGTGGTCTCATATATAAATCACCAGAGGGTCTGAGATCGCGCCCATTATACAAACTGGCGCATTAGATCCTCCCTGTGGTCCCAGGGGAAACTGCTCTCCCTCAAAGCAGTGTACATCCCTGGGTACCTCAATGTGGGTGCAGACATCCTGTCGAGGCAGGGGCCGAGGCCCGGGGAGTGGAGACTTCACCCAGAAGTGGTGAAGCTCCTTTGGGTGAACTACGGCGAAGCCTAAGTGGATCTGTTTGCATCTCGAACCACTGTCCACTGTGGTTCTCGATGTCAAACCCAGCACTTCTTGAGCTGGATGCTATGGTACAGCCGTGGCCGAGGCTACTGCTGTACGCATTTCCCCCGATTGCGCTGCTCCCGGGAGTTCTGGAGAGAGTACGCTGGGACGGGGCCCGTCTGTTATTAGTAGCCCCGTTCTGGCCGGCCCGAGTCTGGTTCTCGGCCCTGGTATCTCTTCTGGACGGGTCTCCGATGGAGATTCCGGTCAGGAGGGACCTTCTCTCTCAGGCGAGCGGGTTGATCCTGCACCCCCGCCCGGAGTTATGGAAGCTGTGGGCGTGGCCTCTGAGGGGGCACAGCTCATAAGCTCCGGTCTCTCAACCGAGGTTGTTGAGACCATTCTCCAATCCAGAGCTCCCTCCACGAGGAAACTTTACTCCTTGAAGTGGAGATTATTCACTTCATGGGGTGAAAATCACCAGTGGGATCCAGTCAACTGTCCGGTTGGCGTGGTGCTAGAGTTCCTGCAGGAAAGATTTTCTACAGGGCTATCCCCCTCCACACTAAAGGTGTACGTGGCGGCCTTAGCTGCTTACCACGCTCCTTTGAGTGGGGTATCTTTGGGGAGACACCCACTTATTATTTGTTTCCTCCGTGGTACTTTAAGGCTTAGACCTGCAGTCCACACGAGAGTACCGGCTTGGGATCTGGCCACTGTACTACAGGGCCTTTCTTTGCCCCCCTTCGAGCCCATCGAAGAGGTGGCAGAAAAATTTCTCACACTAAAAACAGTGTTTCTGCTTGCTATCACGTCTCTCAAAAGAATTAGAGACATTCAAGCCCTATCGGTATCTCCATCATGCCTCGAGTTTGCGCCTGGCAATGTTAAGGCTTTCCTTCATCCCAGACCGGGATACATTCCTAAGGTCCTCACCAATACTGCGAGACCTATTGTGCTGCAGGCCTTCTGTCCTCCTCCATTTACGTCCTCGGACCAGGGGCGCAGGTACTACTGTGAGTTGTGCGCATCGGCTACACACAAACGGTCACTTGCTCATATGGCGATGTTGGGATTGTCATTCCCATAGCGATTACGCAGCGCGAGTTCCCTTGAAAGGGAACGTCTCGGTTATGTATATAACCTTAGTTCCCTGAAAAGGGAACGAGACGCTGCGTCGCCTTGGAGATGCAGTTATTTAATTTTTGGCCCAAAATTAGCCGCACCGCCCAGAGAAGAGGAGGGAGATTGAGGTGCCGCGGGCCAGATGAATATGATTGGCGGGCCAGATCTGGCCTGCGGGCCGCCACTTTCCCGTATGCCCGTAAGTGACTTGCTTCAATTTTTCAGAAGCTGAATGAGAGTGTTTTCGGGCCGGCTTTATAGTTCCTGGTCAGTGACGTCACCGACGTACCGTCTCCCTATTGGACAGATTTCATACGTGCTTCATGACAACATCACGCAGAGGCGTTCCCATAGCGATTACGCAGCGTCTCGTTCCCTATTCAGGGAACTAAGGTTATATACATAACCGAGACGTTTTTAAATGTTAAACAATAAATTCAATTACAACAAAAAAGACCCAATCAGACTGTTACCAATCAAAAGAAATAATCAAAAAAATCCATCTTTCCACTGCAGAAGTGGCACAGAAGCTCCATCTGAAGGGATATTATTTAGACATCTACATAGACTGCTTAATGAAGCTCATGGGTAAATAATGTTGTTATGTTTTAAATATAATTTTTTGAATTTAGAAATATGTAAAAAAAATCTTTAAAAGTTTAATATTTTAAGTAAAAACAATCTATGTAAAGTGTAAATATGAGAATAAATGTGAATATGAAAATAAAACCGCCAGTAGGTGGCGGTAAGGCTTAATGTGCGAGTCATTCATCAGTCGTTTAAAACGCAGATTCATTCAGGAATCACCGTTGCTTGGAGATGCGCAACAGCTCTGGTGTTTGATTTTGATTTTTGTTTTTGATTTTTTTAATAACAATAATCATTTACTTTAGTTAGAAAATGGAAACTACAGTTAAAACGAAGCACGTCTGCTCAATTCAGTGAGCAGCAGAAGTCAGACTTCACCTCACTTCGCCCATTTCGCCTAATTTATCTTAATGACAAGACGATGGATGAAAATGCGGTTGATAAGCGAAATGTAAAAGCGCATATTTAAGCGAGTTTGTCATTGTACCGTTTTGTTGTTGTGTTTTTCATTAAGAATAATAATGAACCCACCCATCATTCAAGCAATTGCCGCCTCCGAATTGCCTCTACTTCAAAAGTGAAAGTAATATATAGGCTATGCGCACGGGCATTCATAACGGGCGTGTTTTTTGTTTTTTTTGTTTTTGGCATTTTTGCCCCAAGCCCCCATTAATTTCCGACCTTGATTATGATAATCCAAATGTAGTATTTACAATTAATTTGGCTGCAAAGAAACAGCGGTCTGGTAAGTGCGCGTGGCTGCGTCACACCGGTTGCACCTTGTAAACAATCTTTGAAGTGTAGTCCGGAGTGCACGTCTTTTGCACTTGCTCTGCTGTGCTGACTCCTGACTGAAGCAAAGTCTTTGAATTAAGGCATGTGAAGCAGCCGATTGCAGTACGAAACATAACTGTTGTTCAGTTTAGATGCATTTTGGGAGTTTTTATTCCGATTGTAGATCTATTCATTTGAATTGATCTGGTCACTCACACCACGTACGCCTAAATATTTTTTCACAGTCGCATGCAGTTATTTTCAGGAGCAAATACGAGTGAAATGGGGGCACTGTAGAGCCCTGTGGCACGTGTTTTCTCTCGTTTGACTTGCTGTTTGTTGCTAGCGTCCTTGATTTGTTTTTCTTAGTTTTTTTTTGTTTTGTTATTTTACTTCTCTAAGCTTGTGTTGTTTGTTTATTTTGGATGTGACTTGGTTCATTCAAAAGATCTTCCCGGACTCAGAGAGGAGGGATAGTTAGTACATCACGTGGCTTACACAATGCAACACATTAGAGATTGAATTACACCAGGTAAGGAGCGGATGTATTTATGTATTTGTTTAGTTAGTGTAGTTTAGATTTTTATTGGTAAAAATTATTTTATTAATTATTAGGCTTAAATGAAAATATCATCACAGTGAGACTTAGTAACCACAGGTAAAACCATACATGGCTAGTCACTGCCACTGTCAAATAATATTATATTATGATATGTTATATAGGTCTATAAAAAACACCTAAACACAGTACAAAATATACACACCTTCACAAAGAAATGAATTATATATTCCCCTACCCACCTAATATTGCTAAATGGCTATAACATAGTATTCAATATAAATATTCCACATTTCCACAAACTATGGCAATTTACTACAGTTTATTCATGGTAAAAGTGTGTGTGTTAGTGTGGTGATTTTGGGATTTAAAATTCTTCTATCTTCATTCATGGCATGTTTCTCCTGTTTTCCTCATCAGTCTTGTTGGGAATGTTGAGGCTGTTTCATCCGATTTAAAACTAGTTTAATCATCGAGTGATTTGTAGTTTGTAAACGAGAGGTGTATGTCGAATTGAAACACTTCTTACTAGATGTCGCAATGCTGTTTAATAATGGTGACAGGTGGTGGCAGCTCCTTTAAGCTTTCGTTCCGTTATCCGCTGGGGCGTGCTGCGTAGTTCAATGCAAACTAGTGAAACGTCTGAAAACAGCGCTATTTGTTCTGTATTTGTTGTTATTGACCGAGAAATTACCTCAGATGATTCAGTGGCATAGCAGTCCGAATGAATCCAAATCTTTTCAGATCGTTATATAAGCACGTTTGGCCAATTCACGGAAAAGAATCAAGACAAAAGAATGATTAATTCACGAATGATTGGTATCGCTGGTTCAGTTGACAGAAATACGGGACACACATAATAACTGCTGAAATATTCGCACGGAAAACGTTTCTCAGGTCAGTCGGAGGAGCGTGCATGGTATGAATGGCGCGTATATAGCCGTACAGCTGCATGCGCCACTGCGGCCACGATATCTAACCAAAATTAGCCGCACCGCCCAGAGAAGAGGAGGAGGGAGATTGAGGTGCCGCAGGCCAGATGAATATGATTGGCCCAGATCTGGCCCGCGGGCCGCCAGTTGACGAGCCCTGCTGTATGCACTTATACACCCCCATACCATCAGAGATGCTGGCTTTTGAACTGAAGGCTGATGACAAGCTGGAAGGTCTCCCTCCTCTTTAGCCCAGAGGACACGGCATCCGTGATTTCCAACAAGAATGTCAAATTTTGACTTGTCTGACCATAGAACACTTTTCCACTTTGAAACAGTCCATTTTAAATGAGCCTTGGCCCACAGGACACAACGCACTTCTGAACCATGTTCACATGTGGCTTCCTTTTTGCATGATAGCGCTTTAGTTAGCATCTGCAGATGGCACGGTGGATTGTGTTTTCCTGTCCCATTTAGTAATGTCATTGACACAATCATGCCAATGAGTGATGCAGTGTTGTCTGATGGCCCGAAGACCACGGGCATCCAAGAAAGGTTTTTGGCCTTGTCCCTTACGCACAGAGATTGCAGTTTCTCTGAATCTTTTGATGATGTTATGTGCTGTAGGTGATGAGATTTGCAAAGCATTTGCAATTTGATGTTGAGGAACATTGTTTTTAAAGTATTCCACAATCTTTTTATGCACTCTTTCACAGATTGGAGAGCCTCGGCCCATCTTTCCTTCTGAGAGACTCTGCCTCTCTAAGACATCCCTTTTATAGTTAATCATGTTACAGACCTAATATCATGAACTTAATTAGTTGCTAGATGTTCTCCCAGCTACATTTTTTCAAAATTTCTTGCTTTTTTCAGCCATTTGTTGCCCCCGTGCCAACTTTTTTGAGACCTGTAGCAGGCATCAAATTTGAAATGAGCTCATTTTGCACATAAAATTTTAAAATTTCTCAGTTTAAATGTTATCTATGTTCTATTGTGAATAAAATGTTGGCTCGTGATTTGAAAATCTGTTAGTTTTCATTTTATTGTTGGTTTATGGTTTATGGTTGTAATTAATGTCAGTACTATGTGTAACGTGAAAATAATTAAGGTTGTCAAGTCTTTATCTCTTGACTGCTAAAACTATGATGTTATTAACTCCATTTTCCATAATGCTGTGCTGGGCTTGCTTGTAACTTCCTGTTTCTTAATGCTGTGCTGGGCTTGCTTGTAACTTCCTGTTTCT
>RJVU01060737.1:10219-29960 GCA_003731715.1 Anabarilius grahami
TTGTTCTCCCAGGGACCATTTCCAATAGAGGAACCACTAGTTTACCTGGTGTATCTCTAATTTTGCTGCAGTGCCTCGCTGGTTGGATTTACCTGTGAACCGTATTTATTTGTCTTTTGTGTAATCTCACTTATATTGGGAGTTGATACAATATGACCTTACACACTGTCGAGTTATTACAACCTATAATGCATTCATTCTACATCCTATTTTACATGTGTAAACCTTGTGTGATGAAACCTGCTTGTGTGATGATCTTATGTCTTCCTGTCCACTGAACGAGAAAACCAACAAGGCACCAGACACAATGTTCTCTAGGTCAACTAAGCAACTTCACCAAAGAGCTTGACATTTTTAGACCTGTCTGCTGCCTTTGGAATGTATAGAAAGTCATCAAACCCTCCTGTCCATCTTCTCTGAACTGTGCCTCACAGGATCTCAATTTTGCTGTCTTGAGACAGTCTCAGAGGCAAATCCATGAAGGCTTCTATTAGCTAACTACTGGGGTGCCTCAGGTTTCAGTGCTTGGCCCCCTCCTGTTCTCAATATGCACAATTTCACTGAGCTTAAATATAAAGGCATGCAGCTCATATCACTGCTACATGTTGTTCATGCCTGACAATAAGTAGCAGCGTTGTTCAGATTTATCTCACCTTCCACTCAGACATCTGCACCTTTTAACTTAATCTCACAAAGACAGAACTCTCTCAACTGTCATCTATCAGTTGATCAAAACATCACTGCACAGCCATATTCAACAATGGTTATGACAGCTAAGTAAGCCAATACTGGTCGTATAATGAAATAAATGAATCAGTTAAAACTCACTGCCCACATCAGCATCAAACTGCCAGTAGTGAATTAAATTTTGGGCTGGTACCCAGGGTGACCAGTCAGATCTCATATCTCAGTCTTCAAAAACAAAACAAGTACTTTTCAAGCTTTTTCACTTTGGAAATATAATTATGTAAAAGTACAAGTATTCAGTTGAAATGGCACTTGAATAAAGTACAAATACAACAAAATAATACTTAAGTACAGTAATCAAGTATAATTACTTAAGTAGTTTACATCCCTGCTTGTCCAAAGGCACTTACTAATCCAACTCTACTTAAGGCTTAATAAAAGCTAAAATAATAATAATAATATAATAATAATAAAAACTATTGAAATTCAGCATTGTGGCACTACTAAAATAGTTGTCTCCTCTGTATACATTGGTTATGTTATCCAGAGATGTTTTGGATAGAAGTATGTGCTAAATTAATAAATGCAAATATTCACCCTCTTTTTAAGTGGTTCCAGATACATTTTTCACATTCATTTCCTCAATATGCATTAAAACATCTACAGTTCAATACCTTAAACTGAACCAACCAGCTTCAAAATGAATCACAACACAACATTTGATATGAAGCAAAAAAATAAATAAATCAGGAAAATAATAAATAAATAAATAACCCACAAAACTGTACATACAGTATTGTGCACTGTCTAAAATTTAGAATTGATTATAAGAAGACAATGCAATTGTCACAATGTTTTAATCATAAGTGCCGAAGCACAACTGATGTAAAAGCAACAAATTTGCAAGTACTTGTAACTTGCAATTTTATGTTTCAGTCACAGATGGCAGTAGAGAGGCCAAAGTTCTGTATTGCACAATTTTTTCAATATTAACTTCTTGTATAAAAGCAATATCACACTAGTAACTGTGTTGTATTGTTTAATGTTGCCTAATTCAAATGACACTGACTTCTACAGAAAAATACACTATAGTCTATGGAAACAATCAATGGGATACTTCCAGATGCCTACCAACCAATCCAAATTCAGAACAGGTTACATGCAAATAATTTATACCCACACAAATCAGCTTATTTAAATAAATCAATTCATGTGAATGGAGTTGTTACAATGCTGCAGTGGAATCAGCCACATACCTTTGCATCACTCTTTGCAAGCCCATCGTCAATGTTATAGTCTTCACTCCTGGTAGCCTGAAGTTATGAGATATTTATTTAGCACACATAAAAGATTTCGATTTTTTATTGTGTAACATAAATACACTAAACAGTGTCATTTTGTACCTTGCAAAGGGCAAGCAGGACAGTTTCGAGATCTCCACTAATTTCACTTTTAAGATCTTCCTCCAACAGCTCTCCATAGACTGTACATCAGAAAGAGGTTAACAGATACATACACATCTGCATTCATGAAGTACTTGCATGTATTTGAATCTGTGTTGTTACCTTCTTTGAAACTAGTTTTCATCGCTGTGATCTCTTTGTTTGATCTGGTTCCTAAAATTTCACTTAAGACAGCTTCTTTTGTCCCAAGACCCTGATTATGTTAAATTTAAAATATTAAAATATATTAAACATATAATTAAATATATTTAATTAATACAACTAAAGGTAATTTTATTATATTATTTATTTTTTATATTTATTTTTTTCTTGTTGTTGTTGTTAGAAATAATAAAGTACAGATTTATAGGAGAAAAAAAAGATAAAACATTGGACCTTCATGGCTCTTTTTATTTCAAAAGCATCATACTCAGGCGGTGTCATCAGCAAGGCCAGAACCACCTCCTCAAAATCTGACTTGAGAGCTTTTCTCAGTGCATCTACCAGAGGCTGAAGCATAAAACATATATATATAAAAAAGTTATTTAAATAATACAATAAATTTTTCAACAGTCTCCAACAAGGTTAGTTCTAAAAGATCTTCAGACCAAGCCACTCAAAAGATATTCTGAATTTTAAATAGTATACTAAGCCGTTTCCATCATTAAGTATGTTATTATTATTATTATTATTTTAGAGTGCACTGAAACAAAATGACCTAAGAGTACCACAAAAGTTTTATGAAAGTGCCACCTGCTGGTAAAATGTTGTAAATTTAGTCAAAATCAGCCTCTGATCTTTTAAACAACTGGCACAATCATAAATAATGAACCATAACATAGCTGAACATGGATTGTGTTTAATGCAGTGTGCATGACGTCGCTGCTGAGGATGTGAATATGCTTACTTTTCCTGTATCCTGCTGATAAGCTGCTTTGATCTGTTGTCTTTGTGCATTGCTCCTCTTTGTTAGAACCTCCACAATAGTGGCTTCATCCACACCTTCATGAGAAGACAGACCAAAATCAAACATGAGCAGCTTTTTATGATCTTAGTGTAAATGAGCAATTGTAGAGTGCACATTATTCATGGTGCATAAGAAGTACAACTGAGATATATCAACATATATCACAACATAGTGTATTAGGAGATATGCATTTCAAGCATGACAACTCGTGGAATAGTTTTAGCATGTTAATGGATATGACAATGTTAATTTATTTATAAGAGTAAAATAAGTCTGTGGTAAACAAAACTTTCAGATTGTTGAAAGATGAATACAGATGTTATATTTGAATATTTGATGTTAATTCAGCTGTATCAGTGGTTGTTGTTGTAAAGACTTTTATTATGACAGGGGTATGGTGAGAGGGAGAGAGAGAGAGATGAGAAAAAAGTGAAAAAAAAGAGAGGTTAAAAAAAAAAGTTAAAAGAACTTGTCAGTGTCCGAGTGTTTTATTTCAATATTACTACAGTTCTCTTAGGATTGAAGCCCAGAGAACATCCACAAGCAAATATTACATTATTTTTACTTTGAAAAACACATGTTTCTAATAAGTAACTATAGACAAGAATGTTTGGGGTGTGAGTGTGTCCAGTTTACGTTGTAGAACTAAATGTAGAAAAATGTAGAACAATGTAGAATGTAGAACAAAGGAAAATCTCGAGGGAACCAGTGTCAAATTAGTCTTCCGGGTTTTGACGTCATCCTTGCACCACTCTATAGGCATACATAAATCCTGTAGCAGATCTAGACAGGTGGAGCTGGGGGTAGTGAAGGGTTTCATAGGAAATAGCATGATAGCAGGACTAGTTACAGCAAACTCTGAACCAGACTATTTAAATGTTCAGCAAACAATCTAATTGGCTGCAGAATTAGCATAGACTTGTGCTAATAAATGACGTGTTTATTAACAGATTGCATTAACCTGCGCCATCTAGAGTTTCATGACTTGATATTTAATCTGGTGCTAATTTTTGCAATTTTTGTTTTTTTAAATAGAAACAATTAAATTAATCAGACATGGTCACTAAAATCTTCTTAAAACAAATGTGTAATATAATTTGATTTTGAGTTTAATGCTAAATTTTTCATATAATATACACTACCGTTCAAAAGTTTGGGATCTGTAACATTTTTTATGTTTTATAAAGAAGTTTTGTCTGCTCACCAAGGCTGCATTTATTTAATTAAAATGAAAATATTTGAAAATGTAACTTATTCTTGTGTTGGCAAAGCTTAATTTTCAGCATCATTACTCCAGTCTTCAGTGTCACATGATCCTTCAGAAATCATTTTAATATGCTGATTTGCTGCTCAAGAAACATTTATTGTGCACAGATGTACAAAATATTTGTGTACAATATTTATTTTTCAGGATTCTTTGATGAATAGAAAGTTCAAACGAACAGCGTTTATTTGAAATATAATCTGTTGTTACATTTTAAATGTCTTTACTGTCACTTTTGATTGATTTAATGCATCCTTGCTGAAAGAAAATATTAATTTCTTCAAATTCTTCTCAAAAAAATAAAAATAAAAATTCTTACTGACCCCAAACTTTTGAACGGTAGTGTATAATGTTAAAAAAGCTTTGTATTTCAGATAAATGCTGTTCTTTTGAACTTTCTATTCATCAAGGAATCCTGAAAAAAAAAGTATACAACTGTTTTTAACATTGATAATAATAATAAATGTTTCTTGAGCAGCAAATCATCATATTAAAATGATTTCTGAAGGATCATGTGACACTGAAGACTGGAGTAATGATGCTGAAAATTCAGCTTTTCCAACACAGAAATAAATGACATTTTATATTATATTCCAATAGAAAACAGTTATTTTAAATTGTAATGATATTTCACAATATTACTGTTTTTACTGTATTTTTAATTAAATAAATGCAATCTTGGTGAGCAGACAAAACTTCTTTTAAAAATATTAAAAATCTTACCGATCCCAAACTTTTGAACGGTAGTGTATGTGATATTTCACCTGTGGTTATTTTTGTATCTGATTGTGTTTATATACAATAAGTAAAATATAAAAAAATTAGAGAAAAACATATTTTGTGAAAAAAAGGAAGACAAAAAGTGGGAGAAATACCAAAAAAACAAAAAACAAAAAAACACCTAACATACTGAACAATTATAGATTAATACAGATTAATATAAAAATATTCATTTGTACATAAACATTTAATTTTGTCATGCAGCCTGTTTTGTCCCAGTGCACATTAATTAGTGTCATGACTCATGTAGCCTGCAGCTCTTTGCTTTTTTTTTAACTATTTAGTTCTAGGAATACATTCTAAAAACGTTTTCAGGTATTGCAGGGGTGTGTCTTCCACACCTTTCATAAAAAAACAATATAATACTTGAATAAACATATATCTAACATATATCTAGCTGAAAATGAACAACGTTTTTCATTCCTTTGTCGAAACACACATCCCTACAACTGGCATCAGGGACATGAGAACATTGTACATGTTAACGTTGCATTTATTGTGATATCTACACTATAAAAAAAATCTGTAGAAAACAGAAAAGGTACATGTAATTTTCTGCCAGGAAATCATCCGTTAAGTTCATATACAGATCCTTTAACCTTAAAAAACAATACAATGTGTAATTCAAAATACAGGTAAAACACTTGAAAATCAAACCTTTTAATTAAAATTCCTTGAGAAAATTCCTTCACATTACAATAGTACATTGGGGCCTTCTTTTACCAACTTTGAGTGTGTTTACCTTTGGTCTCAATGGCTTTCTTCAATTTTGCAGCATCATTTTGGGCATTCAAGTTTGGATCAGCCTTGACTGTTCCAAAGTACGCTGTCTCCGTAGGAGGACCTTTAAAACCCTGTGATAAAACATATAACAAGAGCCACTAAATATCAGACTATGGACTAATTATTAATATAAGTAATGATGTTGAGGTGCATTTAAATGTGTGTTGGCTTGCATGTACAAAACATCGGTCATGTATATATTCTTTACTTACCTTGCTACTGTCATCATCACTAATTTTCTGGAGAAATTTCTGGAAGAATGCCATCCTTTAAACCCTTTTTACCAATAACAAGC
Source organism: Anabarilius grahami (assembly GCA_003731715.1). Lineage (NCBI taxonomy): Eukaryota > Metazoa > Chordata > Actinopteri > Cypriniformes > Xenocyprididae > Anabarilius > Anabarilius grahami. The sequence continues at coordinate 16,438 of RJVU01060737.1, forward strand.
TAAAAAAAAATGCAAGGTTGCACTTATGAACTTCATAATGTTTTGTAGGTCATTGATTCAATGTCAAATGTCAATGTCTTTGTTAGGATAAGTTACTCAAAAGGACAGTAAAACACATTTACAGTGATATCTCACCTGTTCCCTTGTGAAGTCTGTGAGAGCTGGACTGAAATGGGTAATTTCAGGAACATAACCAGGCCTTTTATTCTTTTGGCTGCATGGAGGATTTAGACCAAGTTGTTCTGGTTGTACCTGTTTGTAGTCATTTAATGTATTTGCTACACTCACCCTCAAACTGTAGGATTTATGGGTTGTGTAAGATAAACTGACATGCAATACAAAGCCTAAAACATAAAATTGAAACATTGTCCACTGGATTTTGCACAAGAGTGTGCAGATACTTCCATTAGTTTTCATTTTCTTATATTTTATGCACATGCACATTTATAGGAGCATATAGTTCATCCAAAAATGAAAATTCTCTCAACATTCACCTCACTATAGTGTTGTTCAAACCCCCTAACGTATGTGGAAGGCAAATGGAAAAGAGCACATTCGTCAAAATTTCTTTCTTTGTGTTTGAGTAAAGTTTCATTTTTGGGTGAAATACAAAGTTCTGTCATGAAACTCTAGATGCGCAGGCTAATAGGTCCTTAACTCAACCTGCTCGTAATCACATCATTATCTATAGGACACATATGATTGGTTCCTGCTGTATCAGTAGCCAATAAGCTCACATGCTCAGTCTTCAAATACATGAGTAGCATTTGCCTTAGCAGTGCAACGAACTTTCAGAAACTCTCCACCTTCCCCAGCTCCACCTGTATAGATCTGCTATGGGTAATTCATGTACGCTATATTGTACAGCAGCAGCATGTCTTACTTGCTCACAGCAGTGTCAAGTCAAGTCACCTTTATTTATATAGCACTTTTTACAATGCAGATTGTGTCAAAGCAGCTTTACAGTGATAACTGGTATATAATTTTAGCTGCACAGCAGCTCTTAAAGAAAACGGTGTCATCGTCCAGCTCAGTTCAGTTCGCATACAATGGTGTCAATGCAGGCCGATCAAAACATTGTTGAATATCAAGCAGCGTGTTGTGTATGTGTTGGCAGTAGCAAGTCCCGTACTTGCTCTCCAGCAGCAGCAATAATCAACAGCAGCAGCAGTAATAAAAGCAGCAGCAGCGTAGCAGATCTATTCCGCCAAGACCAAACGTACAACATTGTCATACCCATTACTATGCCAAACACTCCAAGAGTTGTCATATCTTTTTAAGATCAAGTTACAACTCCTGACCGGAGTTTTGTCATACTATAGAGCAGTGGTCCCCAACCCGTCGATTGTGACTTTATCACTGTCCCAGTAGCTCTCGAAAATAATAGAATTATAAGTACAAAAAAGACATTACATTTCTCCAGTCTTTGTACTGTATTTTGTATTTATTTTTCTGTTATTTTCGGGAGCTACTGGGACAGTGATAAAGATAAATAGCCCACATCATGCCTGAGTCTGTAAACGGCCGTTAACAAAAGGACAGAAATGCTGAAGACGGACGCAAAGAGGAGAAAATTCTGTAGCAGGCAGAGCAGCTCACTGTTCACATATTGAATTGGGGGGTGGGGGGTTAAATGAATGTATCTCTGAAGGGAACTTACTGTCTTCAGAAAAGTTTCGATGGCAATGGCATTTTATTTTTACCTCTTACCTCCAAATAAAGTAGCTATTTATAAGTGTAGTGCTGCTTTGTTTACAGCGGTAACCAAGGAAACGCTGTATCACTGCTCTTCCATAAGCGCCACCTGCTGTCAGAAAGTGAATTTGCATCTCATTCAGCCTTGCTTTTTTTGTATGTAGCATATAATTACACAAAGATAAAGTCAGACCATTCTGTTTTTGCTTTAAATCTTGAAATTAAATCTAATTCAAATCATAAACAACTGCTCATGCAACGTAGCATCTTTGTTTGGATTGTGATTAAAATGCAGTGGTTACCTCTAATTTGAAATGGCTAGATATTTTTGTTTATAATAATAATAACAACAAACAAAATATATCTGCAACCAGTATCAGAATTGGATAATTTGCTTGTAAAAATAAATAAATTAGAATCTGAATTGGCCATGAAAAAATACTAAATACAAATTGGGCTGTCTTTTTCTATTAATTCTTCAATCGGTAGATCTAGTCTTTCAAAGGTTGGTGACCACTGCTATAGAGTCATTTCGGGTGACATAAAGAGCTCATGAGGTTTGGAAAAGTAAAGTTATATAACTGGGTTCTGGGTTTGTATCATACTTTCACACAAAAAAAAAAAATTGCAGAAACGTTCAGAACCAGTTCAAGCACTTGTTCACTGGAAGAAAGACATTCATTTATCTTATTGATCATAACCCAATTTTCATGAAGTTCAGCTGTCAATAAAGAAATAAAGAAATGATTGAAAACTTCTCAGATCTTGGATTTATTAGAAAACACAAAACATAATAGAAATCTGAAAATGCATTGTAACTGAAGTTCAGTTATTCAACAGGTATATGTAGTAGTTTAATTTATATGCATTACATCTGTGATGGTAATGTTTTATGTAATGGCCTCAGAATTGGTCAAAAGGGTATTTTAACATGGAAAGTGCAGACTAAGGATGCTCAGGTCAAAGACCAAGTATACATCACATGATCAAACTAATCTTACCCAAAAAATTGCTTAACACAGTATAACTATCAGCCATATGATTAGCTTAGAAGATCATTACAAACCAATCACTAGAACAGTATAACCAATTACAGAGCAGAAGACTTGAGTGACATTGATTTCTACTCAACAGTAAGATATAATGTCTCTTTCTGTTCAAGGAGACTCTCTTGGTTGTTGTGAGCAGTGAGCACCCAGCAGTGAATAAAACTAATTCCTGCAACTTGGGAGTCGTGCCTGGTATATGCTGCACAGCTGAGGAATAGAAGCACTAAAGATTCTAAACTCAGAGGACCACAGCAGGGACAGTAATAGTGTTGGAAGACTATAGAGTAGCCCTCGGGATGAGGCTGTAAGACTCAGATTAATGATCCTGTATCAGACTAGTGTACACCTGTGTATGTATAGAGTGTATAATGTATAGAACAACTGGAAGTATATTATATTATTTCCACAACACATCTCACATACAGCAGCCCCAAAGAGTATTTATACACTTAAGACACACTTAAAAATGTATGGATGTCACTGCACTAGACTAAAAAAAACAAATCACAAAGCAAGCCTTATTTTAAAAGAAAACTGCTAGAACACACTTAACAAACAAAATATTTCACAATTTTTTTAAATGATAAAACAACCGGTATACTGTTCAAAATGAAGACAAAAAGTATTTGGACACTTTTAGATTTCCAATGTTAGCGGAATATGCTTATAATTATTATGATGAACGACACCCGATAAACTGGCTTTATGTTGAAAATCACTCAGTTGGTTAAAAGTCACTGCAAAAAATTGTTCAGTGAACGTAGGGAAGAAGTTAGTTTTAAGAAAGGTTCTGGTATCTGTTTGATGATGCTAATTGCATTCTAACATTTTTAGATGTGACTGAGTGTCCAGATTCTTTTTGGGGCCACTGTATGTATATGATACAAGCAATTTACAAGGATATTTATTATTTACAAATTTCTGCAGAAGTGTCTAGCAGCAAATAATGTAATCATTTTAAAATATTCTTTCTCTGGAAAAACAACCAATGATTGCATTCATTTTAGAGTATATAGATGGGGAGGGCACACAATAATGAATAGATCACACATTAGCGTCTAGGGGGTGGCCCTTGACCCCTGCCTGCCCCTGGTTGACCAGGTAGAGGTCCAGGTCCCCTGGGGCCTGGTGCTCGAGTCACAGGCCCCCGGGCATTAGGATTGGCTGACGCAAGTGACACATCTTTCTGCAGTCGCACATCAGCCGTGCCTGGTTTCACTTTTGGAGATTTTCCACCCTGGTCAAGCCTTTTATCTGAGGCAGAAAGAAACAAAAGGAATGAAGGGTAACAATTTTACTTAAAGTTTTTACTGTATTTTTGGATAATTTCTGTATAATTCTGTTTAAAACTATGCAAATACATATGACTTACATAGAATTACACTACCATTCAAAAGTTTTGAAATTTTTAATTGTTTCTGAAAAAAGTTTTTTTTTATGCATACCATAGCTGGATTTATTTGATTTAAAAAAAAACCTTGATAAATTATAAAATGATAAAAATTCAATAAACTATAAAATGGTCAGCTTAAGGTAGCTACAAGTATTAAATGTGGTTAAATGTCAAAACAATGCCAATATCATACATTAAAGTTGTGTGGGGTGGGGGTAAATTAAGCTCGACCTGCTCTGACGTCACAATCATGTTGCAGTGTGGTCTATGGATCTGCCTGAAGTGTACAAGTTGAGTAGACTTGCTCCCTCAGTCAAAATCGAGAGGTCGAGGGTCCGTCCATATAAACTTCCCTCGTCCATTTGACAAAGTTGAACACACTTCAAAATGGCAGTGCTTAGGGAAGTTCACGAGTACATGTCTAAAAGTGGAGTTATATGCAGCCTTTGTGTACTTCTCCCTATTTACTGTGCTCTTTTCCATCTTGTTTTTGCAGGTTCATTGAGTGTTTTGTGCCACATGTAGTTAGTCATTCTACTTACTCCAGTCATGTTTTTGTATTTGCTACAGATCTTGTGTAACTTTGTCATAGTTTTTTTTTTATTCTAGTCATGTTTCTGTCCTAGCTATACCTCTTGAGAATCCTAGTTTTAGTGTTTTATTTTTGTTTTGTTTTTTCTCTTTTTGATTTTATTGCCTATTTAAAGGATTAGTTCACTTTCAAATGAAAATTACCCCAAGCTTTACTCACCCTCAAGCCATCCTAGGTGTATATGACTTTCTTCTTTCTGCTGAACATAATCTGAGAAATATTAATAAATATCCTGATGCATCAGAGCTTTATAATGGCAGTGAACAGAGTTCACGAGTATGAGCTGAAGAAAGTGCTTCCATCCACATCCATCCATCCATCATAAACGTGTACTCCACACAGCTCCGGGGGGTTAATAAAGGCCTTTTTTGGTGGATGGATGTGGATGGAAGGACTTTCTTCAGCTCATACTTGTTTGTCCCGTTCACTGCCATTATAAAGCTCGGATGCGTCAGGATATTTATTAATATTTCTCCGATTATGTTCATAAGAAAGAAGAAAGTCATATACACCTAGGATGGCTTTCAACCTTTATTTAACCAGGAAAGACTCAGTGAGATTAAAAATCTCTTTCACAGGAGTGACCTGGCCAAAATGAGCAGCAATACAATGAGTTTCAACACAGACTTACACAGTACAAACAAAATTAAAAAACAAATACATTTCACTGAATCCTCTTCCATTTGCCAAATGACTACTTTAAATTGATCCAAAGACAGCTAATTTTGTAACTTCAATTTCGATTGAAGGTGATTCCAGTCAAACGGGGCTGCATACACAAAAGCCTTCTTACCTAATTCAGATCTAGCAAAAGGAACAGAAAGAGAGTGAGTAAGAAAGAGAGGCTTGAGGGTGAGTAAAGCTTGGGCTAATATTCATTTGAAAGTGAACTAATCCTTTAAGACTGTTATTTTTATTTAGTTTTCCTCTAGTTATCTCTCGAAGTCTTGTACTCTTGTCTTTGTTTTTGTTTGACTAGTTTCTTGCAGTTTTATTTATATTCTCTTCTTTTTCTTTTGTTATTTTAGTCATAGAATTATCAGTCATTTTTATGTTCTGCTCTTGTTTCATATATTGCTGTCTCTCTTTGTGCTGTCTTTGTAATCTTTTTGAGTCTTGCCTTGTTGTGTTGTGAGTGTTGTTCTGTTGTAGTCCCGCCCTGCAAACTGAGTTTCCCTGGCCACTGGTTCTCTCTGCCTGGCAGCTAGACCGGTTCAGTGTCTGTGATATCCAAGTGTTAAACCTCTGGTTTATTGTGCCTTTGCCTGGTCTACGCCACTACTATCTGTCTAGTGTTGCCTCTTCCTCTGCAGCTCTCTAGCCTGTTGTCAGCAGTCATCCTCATCCTCTTCATGTTTTGTGCACTGCCCTGTTGTTGAACGCCTCACCTTCCTTCTTGTGCCTGTCTGCTGTTATAAATTCTTCTTCTTAAATTCTTTTACTGTTCATTCTGCGTTTGGGTCTTCTCTCCCTCAGATCCTTGACAAACAGTTCTTTAGATTATTAATTTTCTTCACACTAAGAAAAAAATGGCTCTTTTCCATTCACTGAAAGGTTCTTTGGGGAACCAGAATGTTTTTTTTGTTGTTGTTGTTTTTTCTATGGCGTCACTGTGAAAACCCCCTTTTGGAAGCATTATTTTTTTAAAGTGTACCAATTGCTAATGTATGATTGTTAGTAACATAACATTCTATGCAATGCACACCTGCTTTATTCTCCGGAGGGGCATGGGACATCTGTGCGTTTTTGGGAAGTAGATCCTCCAGGTCCTTCATTACCTGGTTAGTGCTGTCTTTGTTGTTCCGTCTGTTCTTCTCCTCATCTCTTGCCTAGAAATGAATGTTAGAAAGACACACTGGTTAAAAATTTTAACAAACTGGTGCCATCTAACAAATCTTAGAATGGATTGTTGTGTATCTCTGAACATAAACACTACTAACCAACTGCATTTTCTTTTTTAACTCCAAGTTGGCGTTCTGGTAGGCCTGTGACACTGAATTCAGATAGTAAATGGCCAGACTGTAAGAAATAACAAATAAAAATGTAAGGGATTTTTCTTGTATTATGTGATCATGATTTTTTAAATAATTTCCTTACACCATGAGAAGCACTGCTGCTATAATGAGTCCAGGGTTTGCTAGGTAGCCAAAAATCGTCCCCATAAACGCAGGTAGATCCAGATCAATGGTCTCCATAATGATGTCAATCATTTTTGCCTTCCCACTGTGGTAACAGGAAATGTCACAACAAGCATGAGTAAATTTTGATAATAAAAATTAATTTGGGGTATTATAGCATGTGTTTGTGTGCATACGAGCTTGTGTTTGTGTGTGTGGTGTCCTGGTAACCCTACATTATGGGGACAAAATGTCCCCACAAAGACAGCAATATCCAAAGGAAAACAGCTTATATCATACAGAATGATGGGTTGTTTTTTTTTGTTTTTTTATGTGATGGGTTAGGTTTAGGATTAAGGGATAAAATATGTTTTTACAGTATAAAATCATTGTCTTATGGAATGTCCCCATAATACATGGAAAACGAACATGTGTGTGTGTACATACCTGAAGGGTCCACAGTCAAAGGAGGGAGGCAAAGACATAATGGTGTAAACCACAGGCAGGAGACTTAGAAAGAGGATGAGTAGTAAGAGGCCCATGTAGAAGTTATTGGATTTGGAAGCTTTAAAGACTCTCTCGTGTGGGACGTTACAGGCCATTACAGCCCAGCACTGGTAGTACATGGAGCTCAGGAGCCGCAGAACATTGATGCCCACCAGACCAGGAGCATAGAACGCCCCCATCCTGACAAACACAGACAAACAAATTGATATCTACAGGTACAAAAGAGTATGTGGCTAAATCTTGCTTTGGAATATATCTGAGGGTAATTAAAATGTCTAAATTGACTCAAAAAATGAAAAAATTCAAAGCATTTTAGAACCTAGTGTGTTGCCTACAGTCTACATCAGGGGTGTTCAATCCTGCTCCTGGAGGGCCACTGTCCTGCAGAGTTTAGTTCCAACTTGCCTCAACTTGTCTCAACGTAAATAGTATGTGACATTAGTAATATTCATTACTATAGGGTGGATATAGGGTGGAATGCAGGACATGCCTAGTAGGAACTTGATTAGCTGGTTCAGGTGTGTTTCATTGGAGTTGAAGCTGAACTCTGCAGGACAGTGGCCCTCCAGGAGCAGGATACCCCTGGTTTAAATGGAGCCTTGTAAAAACTCAAATTTGCCACACAAATAGTGTCATGGAAAGCACAAGATGTCAGTTGATTCTAACAGTCCTATGCTAGCTAAACTAACCCTTGTGAAAAAAAGAAGTAGCCTACACTTCAGCAAACAAGAGTATTTATTAAAAAATAATATACCTTAAAAGAATATACAACAGAACTGAATGCAATGTTTTCAAACACTTAACTGCATGTTATTTACAATTAAAATAAATTGTATTAAAGTTTGAATTTATATTAAATGCATTTAGTTGAACTTAGTAGAGTGATTTTTGACCCACTTAAATAGGACTTAAGTAGATCCTTTATTAGGTAATTTCATAATTACTTCTATTGTCTATGAAATATGGCAAAAGTGTACTATTAAAAGATAAGCATATAAAGTAAAGTAAAAAAATACTTTAATGTCATATTGAAACTATCATGTATTTAAATATATTTGTAATTATGATGTTGCAGTTAAGTATATTTAAAATAAATTAGCTTTAAATGTAATATCAAATAACATACAACAGTTAACTTTACATGTGCTTTATTATGTTAGTCAACACATCAAAGTGTACTTTGTTAAAGGGTTAGTTCACCCAAAAATGAAAATAATGTAATTTATTACTCACCCTCATGTCGTTCCACACCCGTAAGACCTTCGTTCATCTTCGGAACACAAATTAAGATATTGTTGATGAAATCCATTGGCTCAGTGAGGCCTGCATAGACAGCAATGTTACTGCACCTCTCAAGATCCATAAAGGTACTAAAAACATATTTGAAACAGTTCATGTGAGTTCACTGGTTCTATCTTAATATTATAAAGTGACAAGAATACTGTTTGTGCGCCAAAAAAACTAAACGACTTCAACAATATCTATATGGGCCGATTTCAAAACACTGCTTCAGAGCTTTACGAATCGAATCAGTGAATCGGAGCACCAAAGTCACGTGATTTCAGCAGTTTAGCCGTTTGATAGGAGATCCGAATTACTCATTTGAAACAAAAGATTCATAAAGCTCAGAAGTTTCATGAAGCAGTGTTTTGAAATCAGACCATATAGATATTGTTGAAGATTTAATTTTTTTGGTGTACAAAAAGTATTCTTATCGCTTTATAATATTAAGATAGAACCACTGAACTCACATGAACTGTTTCAAATATGTTTTTAGTACCTTTATGGATCTTGAGAGGTGCAGTAACATTGCTGGCAATGGAGGCCTCAATGAGCCATCGGGTTTAATCAAAAATATCTTAATTTGTGTTCCGAAGATGAACGAAGGTCTTACGGGTGTAGAACGACATGAGGGTGAGTAATAAATTACATTATTTTCATTTTTGGGTGAACTAACCCTTTAAAGCATGACAAAAAATTATTAAACCATTGTTTGAAATGTACTTTAAAGTAAAACTTTTAGGCCTGGTTTCACAGACAGGATTTAGCCTAAACCAGGATTAGGCCTTAGTTCAATTAGGGCATTTAAGTAGCTTTTATAAACGTTCACTAGAAAAAAAAAACATTAATGGTGTCTATCTTAAGACAAAACACTGGCACTGACAAATTTTAAGATCTGTCAGTACAAGTTACTTTCAGTTACAACAGCTCAAACATGCATTTTAGTCCAGGACTAGCTTAAGCCTTGTCTGTGAAACCAGGGGTTAAACTTTTAATTTGACATTATTACAAAGTGCACTTTTAAAAATTGTTCTAAGTGTGTTAAGAAACGTAGTTCTGTCATGACAACTCTCGGAGTGTTTGGCATGGTAATGGGTATGACAATGTTGATATGTTTGGTCTTGGCAGAATAGATCTGCTACGCTGCTGCTTCTTTTATTGCTGCTGCTGCAGAGCAAGTATGGGACTTTCTACTGCCAATACATACACAACACGCTGCAGTGAGAAAGTAAGACATGCTGCTGCTGTACAATATATAGCGTACATGAATTACCCATAGCAGATCTATACAGGTGGCACTGGGGAAGGTGGAGGGTTTCTGAAGCGCGCTGCCCTGCTAAGGCAAATGCTACCCATGTATTTGAAGATTGAGCACACACACTCATTGGCTACCAATACAGCAGGAACCAATTATCTGTGTCCTATAGATAATGACGTAATACAAACAGGTTGATTTAAGGACCTATTAGTCTGCGCATTTAGAGTTTCATGACAGAACTTTGTATTCATTAAAGTGCACTCTCTTTAAATGCACTTGTGTGGCCTTTTATTTAATTAATATTATATTATATTATATATAAGTGCAATTGTTTAAAAATATACCTTTAAGATTTGGGGTACACTCACTACAATTCAGTACAATTAAGTGCACTTCTTTTTCACAAGAGAATACAGGGTTTCTGCAGGTTTCATCAAATCGAATTTAATGCTTTTTAATGCCAATTTGTTTATTTTTTAATGCCATATATATATGTCGATAGATGACGTCATACGTCAATTAGAATATTCATCATGTCATTGTTGCATTTGCATTCTGCCAAGTGTCAGCCCTTTACATTTGTTTGCTTCTCTGCTGCTACCCTTTTTGCTCACATAATATATTTTAATACAGCCAAATTCCAAATAAAATTGTTTCATCTATATATTTTTCTAGTTTTGTTGTCAGACAACATGAAACGATGACTGAAACATGGCCCATTAAGACTACATACAGGGCTCGACATTAAACCTCACTTGTACGAGTAAAACAGTTGCTTGTCCGAAAAAAAAAAGGATTTTTTTTTTGTGGTGTAAATATAAATGTAAAATTTCTGAAGCAATATCCTTTCAGAATATTGCAGCTTTAACATATTTAAATCGGCATATTTGTGATAGATTTGTGATCAGGTTAACAAGTATATTCGTCACAATGCGTTTTTTTGGAAAAAAGTTGCAAAAGGTATCTGAAAAGTCACTAAGTTGGCAACACTGATGCAGCCTTTCGTCTCCAGGTCCCAGCCCGCCACTGTCGAAAATGGCGTTACGGCAATTTTGCACCGGCCGGAGGCAATTACCAAACTGGTTCCGTGTGTATCACACCGATGTACATATTTTGCGAGAGCAAATGAAAGTTATTAATTATGAAGGCTATATTCAATATAACTGGTAGTATTATTTTTCTTCAAAACTATCTAAAAAATGTGATGCCTGTAGGAATAAAATTAAATGCTTTTTAATGCCATTAAGACCTTAATTTTCGCGAAATCCATTTATAAATACTCTGAATTTTCTGAGAACTCTGTACGACCTGACCACTGCAACATCACGTGGAAACACTCAAAATGGTGGCGACTTCAAATGTAGTGAAGCAGCCTGTTATCTCGTGATATTTCTGCTTAATAATTCCTATAACTGACTATTGATAATGCTAAGTTAATCTAATAATACATAAACATACAAAACAGATTGATGTAGCTAGCACAGAGCTGAATAATGTGTAAATCCCTGCTAAATAAGATGGTAACACCTTATTTTACAGTGCCGTAGTTAAACGTTACTACATGTACTTACTATAGTAATAACAGTAAATTATGCAGTACAAGTAACTAAACCTAAACCTAACCCTAACTGTAACTCTATAGTAAGTACATGTAGTTAATTAATAGTACTCAGTACTTATTTGAGAAATTACAATGTAACTACTGCACTGTAAATTAAAGTGTAACCTAAGAGAAATATTTAGTTAAGTCATGAAACTATAGATGGCGCAGACTGATAGGCCCTTTACATGCAATCTGCTAGCAACCACATCATTTACTACGTGGCAGTGTATTAACCTCAGTTCCCATTCAGTCAGTCACGTTTGACGTTGTATAGATACTGACATATTAGGGTCATGCTTGGGAGCTCCATCACCTTCAAGTGGTAGCTAATGAGTGAATGGATATTAGCCAGTGAGATTTGCATGCCGAGCCACTCTTACCCAGACATACTGGTATAAATACGGCCGGCTCACACTCATTCATACTTTACTTAGGAGCCGAGCAGTTGTGATAGCAATCACTCATTCCAGTCATCCTTCATCTGAGTGGATTCCTGTGGCAGAGAAACTGCCATTTTAATTGCTTTAAAGAGCTTTTCCTGTGGAGATCTCTCCTGTCCATGTTGGCATTGCGGTCGTGACTCTCCCTCTTTGTGGAGGCATCATTCCCCTCTGATGCTCCTTAGAACAAGCCCACGGCTCTTCTCATACAGTAGCAGAGCCACGGGTCTGGTTAACACTTTGGGAGACCTGAGGGTTACAGTGGGAGCTCTTCCACCAGGCCAGCTCCCACGGATCTCCCACTTCTCCAGCATGCCATGTGTTGGATGATTGTTTCCTGGGGTCAACAAAGTTTTGAACTGCCTAAATACATTCAGGTGGAAGTCAGCGGTTTCACTGAGACAATTTCAGAGGCTCCTGGGGCATATGGCATCCGCATCCACGGTAACACCGCTCGAATTGATGCATATGAGACTGCTTCAGCACTGTCTGCATGGATGAGTCCTGAGATGGGCCTGGCACCACGGCCATCACAGCAAGCTGTCACCAAACATTCAGTCCTTGGTCAGACCTTGCCTTTTAACTGCCCTTAGAACAAGTGTCCAGGCATGTTGTTGTTGCAACAGATGCCTCCAGAACAGGTTGGGGCACTGTGTGCAACAAGTGTGCCGCTTCGGGCTCCTGGACTGGACCTCAACTGCATTGGCATACCATTTGCCTGGAGTTGCTGGCAGTGCTTTTCTCCCTGCACCCATTTCAACCATTGCTTCAGGGCAAGCACCTCCTCCTCTGAAGTCTGCAGTGGCTCAAGTCGCTGCACGCTGTTCACATCCCAGGCGAGCTCAATCTTGCTGCCTATGTGTGGGGCCAGGATACATCCCCAAAGTTCCTACCATGCCTTTCAGTGACCAGGTGGTAAACTTGCAAGTGTTGTCCCTGGAAGAGGCAGACCCAGTCCTCGCATTGCTTTGTCCTGTTCACGCATTCTGTGTTTATGTGGACCAAACGCAGATTCAGAAGCTCAGAGCAGCTCTCTGTCTGCTTTGGAAGCTAGCAGAAGGGAAAGGCTGTCTCCAGACAGAGATTGGCCCCATGGATAATGGATGCCATCACCTTGGCATACCAGTCCCAAGAAGAGCTGTGCCCCCTTGGGGTGAGAGCTCACTTCACTCAGGGTGTTTCTTCCTCCCAGGCATTGGCAGCGCGGCACCTCTCTGGCAGACATCTGCAGAGCTGCGTACTGGGCTACACCTAACACATTTGCGAGATTCTACAATCTCCGAGTGGAGACGATTTCTTCCTGTGTGTTGGGTACAAACAGGTAATGGGCGTGAAGGCTGGATCGGTGTCTCACTTACAGCGCCATTCCCCTCAAACAGGGTGGTGGGGAGATACGAGCGCTTACTTGCTCTTCAAGTGAGTTCCCCAATTGGCGAACCCTGAATCGAGTTCCTCCAGCATCCTCCAGCAGTCAGACGGGGCAAAGGCGTCTCATGTCAGAACCGGAACTCGTGTAAATGAGTTGCCCTTGAGTTCCAGGGCAACTCATTGTGGTGTAACTTTGTTTTAAAAAGTGGATTTTGGGACA
>RJVU01060737.1:44869-57780 GCA_003731715.1 Anabarilius grahami
ACTACCCAGCAGGTTGGGCAAACATTTAACCCAACTGCTGGGTCAAAACAACCCAATCGCTGGGTTTGTCCATTTTCAACCCAACTTGGGTTGTTTTTAACCCAGCATTTTTTAGAGTGTACTGATAGAATGCAAATTCTGTAAAGATTGGACACCAGACTGCTCATATATAGGCGTGAAACCTCCAACACTATTGACCAGTGTTTCAGTTTCATTGACCAACCCATGTATCTTGTTAGTTTACTTAAATCAAGGTATTGAATGTGGTCTTGTACTTATAGTTACCTCATTCTTCTCGTACCATGACAGGTTGTCCATGTTCGCAAACTCTTGGGATCGTTTGACCACAAAGTAGATGAGATAGCCACTTCCACCCAGTGTACAGGTGATGAGAAAGTTGGCTAGGACACGTAAGAATCTCCTCAGATGAATGTTCTCATCCTTTTGGTTCTCCTGCTCATCCACAATGGACTCCTGCAGAACACATTAGAGGTTCCAAACTGAGAAAATCCTCATGCATGACCATATTGGAGCTACAGAGCATGTAGGAACACTTATATAAAACATATCACTTGATCTGGTCAGATTATTTGGTTTTACAGAGAGTTGACCTTCTCAGATCTCTGAAAGGACAACCAGACCGTGAAACAAAAAAATGCAGTGGTAAGCACACACACTTACACCTACCCAAGCACTTCCACATATACACAAAAGCACATACTTTGAAGCTGGTGGTGATGGAGGCATATTTATTGTCGGCTGTCTCCGCGTTCCCAATAAGATAATCCCAGCTGGTGAACATCTTCCAGGCAAAGGTGAACTCACTGTCTTCTCCGTCCCCTCCCCCCACATCTGCGTTTTTAGCCATCCTAACAGCGAGAGTGGACTTTATTCAGCAATTGTAGAGAATCCAATCTCGCCGGCAGGATAACAGAAGCGCAATTTCCAATTGCAGTCAAAACAACAACAATCGTGTTGGTAATACACGGTGAACTTTCTGTTAGGCTCACTAAAGAAAATGTTTTGTATTTAAAGGTGAAGTTTTTTTATGTTAAATATGTCTTCCTTTCCCCAGAGGGTTGCCCTTGTTCACAAAAATAATGGGAGGAAGGGAAGATTTTCATTTATTTCATTTATTTATTTTGGAAAGGTGTTTTTTTGTTTCTCAATTGCAACTTTTTTCTCATAATTGTGCCATTAGTTTGCATATGCAGCTAAATGTTTTATATCTCCCAATTACACCTTTATTTCATATTCTAATTTTATATCTCACAATGCATATCTAATGAATGTGACTTTATTGCTAAAAATACTGACTATATTTCCTCTAATTGCAAGTTTTTATCACACAATTTTGACTATTTCTTGTAATTGTGACTATTTCTCATAATTGCAACTTTATATCTCAAAATTGCTATTATTCGTAATTGCATCTTTTTTTATTTCACAATTACCTTATTGTTTTGTTACTGTTGTGGAAACATGCTTGCATATTTCTTTGACAAGGCTCAAGCTTCTCCCTGTTGTATAACGCTAAATGTTGATCTTTGCATCTGCAGAAATTTAGTTTGGAATGCATGTGTAAAATGCACATGTAAAGCATATTGTAGATATACATATAAACATTCTGAAAATTCAGAAACTACAACAATTTAATCAAAATTGAAATGCAGTTTGGCAGCCATTTTCTGTTAATATGTAAGACTTCCAATTCATTAACTTTTACAGATAAATAACTAGAAGAATCATAAAGTGTAGTAAACGGTAAAACTATCTGTGCTACAAAACAGTGTTTACAGTATCAGTAACAGTTTGCAGTGTCATGCAGCATAACAGACTGTTTTTGTACAGCAAAATAACAGAAAGTGGATGACACCGGAAGCCTCGCTCGAATGTTTGGGGAACTAATTAGCAGTGAGTGATAGTAGGAGTGTTAACGTCACAATTGTTATTTTTTTGGAACAATTCCACTAGTGCTAAAATTAAACACTTCACCTTTAAATTGTAAGGTTTATTGTTTATTTTTTCTTCATTAGTTGTCTAATCTGACAACACAATCTTTTAAACTATTTTAGATGTAGAATTAAAGACAATACACTAGATTCTGTACAACCTTTTGTCATCCATGAAGAACTAAATAACAATGATACTTTGATTATTAAAATTTTTTTTTTTTTGTATAGGCATATACATTCACAGTCATATGTACTTCTCAAGAACATTTCATGTCATTGCTACAACATCTAGCAATGAATGAAAGAGGGACTCACGTTCGGATCACAACCATGAGGCTATACCCGAAGGTCCCAATGCCCACCATGAGGTAGGACAGAGGGAGACGAAACTTCAGGAAGCCAATGGTTCTCTGGTTATTATAGTAGCCATAGAAAAGTACCGAGTACTTGCAGTAACCCTGTCAAAGAGAAGGCATCAAAAAGCGTTATTGATAACCATACATTTATATTATGGTAATAAGAAATGTGACAAACACTGTGTAACTCTCTAATATCATGACACAGTTTTCAAAGAAAATGTGTACGGGGGGTCAAAAATCTGAGACTGTTTTAAAAATCTGCGGTTTAAAATTTAATTTAGAAAATTTTAAATGATGCAAAATGAATGAAACATTTCAGGTTCTGCACAATTTCTGGGTCACTAATAAAATAAGTGCATTTGTGGTATTGATCATTCAAACTAATTTAAACAGATGCTCTTGCTCCCATTGTAGCGCAATATATTAATTCTCAAATCATGCAGAAGAACATGACCATTAGGTTTTACATGAACTTACAGAGTTCATGCTGCTACTGTTAAAAGTGTGACATAAAATACTAAGACGGTCTGAAATTCATGTTTATTTTTCAATTCAACTTTCACTCAAAATGTTTGCTGAAAATTGTATTTAAAATGCGAAAAAGACATGTTTTAACTAGTGGTCTCAGACTTTCGGACCCCATTGTAAACATGTATCATGATCTTACATTGAAATCCGTGAGAACAGAATAGTCCATAGCAGTGTCTTGCTCTGCTCTCGGAACAGTTTTCCGTGCAATGGACCCATATGGAAGTCCCATGAGAACCTTGCGGATGATTTTGTTGATGTTTAAATAATTTATAGATAGAAATATTAGAAAGATAGTTTATCCAAATTTAAAGCAAAAGACCATAATTTTATTGTTATGTAAGTAAAGCATAACATATTTGATAATAAACTGACCTCTGGTATCACAACCAGGCCAAAGGTCAAGCCGAATAGGACCAAATTCATACCGTACATCCAACGGAGGAAAATAAAGTAGGAAGCAACCGAGGAGCCAAAGTGACCTGCAAATGGATGAAACATTGCCAAGGCTCAGAATAAGGAACTTTCAGTGGAGTACCTCTTATTTTTTTACTTGCAAGAAACATTCAAATAAATGAATATGGCTAAATTTCTAATTCAATAAATTCAATACATGTCAAAGAAATAATTGTCTATCATCAGTAAGACAGCTTAAATGAGATGCACCACTCCTGTATGTAACGGGAATGGGGATGTTGGGGGGGGTTAGTACTTACTCTCAACTTCCTTTATTTTCCGCTCCCATGGGATGCACGATGTCCTAAAATTTTCAAAATCTCTTTGAAACTTTATCCATTTCTGTATGAAGAAACAAAGCAAATAGGGAATTTTAGGAGTCTGCAGGTTACTAGATTTTTACGTTGGTCAAGAAAATGTTTTTGGCATTTGCATATATATATTTTGCCGCTGTGATGCTAGGGTTTAGCAATGTGGTTGCTAAACTATTCAGGTTGTGTTTTAACCCATTGCTATGTTGTTGCTAGGGAGTTCTGAGTGGTTACTAGGGCATTGCTAGGTGGTTGCTTATCTGCTCTAGTGAAAAATGTCCACTCCAAAGTCTCTAGTTGACATTCTGGTCTGATCTCTCTTAAAAAAATTTATTTTCAGCAACAGTAATAGTGATGCATAAAGTGAAGATTTTCATATTCCTACCTTCATCATCATCACTTTGTAGGCATACAGCTTCCTGCCTTTCCCTTTGCCCAAAGCACCTTCAAATTTATCCACAAACTGCTGAGCCTCTCTACAGACACAAGGAGAACATGGGAATTTGAGGAGGAGGAGATTAAAAACTTTACTCATCACTGAAATTGTTCACAGTAAGACTTAATGTAATGGAACAGTGGTTCGCAGAAATCGCATGACGAAGGAGTTCCACAAATAAAGTCTTTAATTAGAATAACAAACACTTAGAAGATATCTTACGTAGGAGAAAATGCAAACCACATAAACTAAAACGAGAGCTGACAAAGGAATTAACAAAACAGGGAGTACTTATACACAGGATTAACAAGGGAAAACAAAGGAAATCAGTAATCAAGGGGACAAACAAGAGGATTGTTCGAGATGGATGACATCAAAGTACTGCGAGAGCGATTCAAAAGCATAAAGAGTCGTCTGCATACATAACATAACTCTGACACTTAATTGGATCACTGTATTAACCAATCAGCTTCAAGGAATAGAACTATCTAATTTTTAAAGCTATATTTATACTAAAATACACAAAAGATAAAGATATGATGTGGAAAACTTTTTTTTTTTTTTTTTTTACCATTGAGTATATATTGTCACAGCACAGCACAACTCTAATGCAATGCCTATTAAAATGTTAAAACCATTTAAACTACTAAACTTAAAGGGATACTCCACCCCAAAATGAAAATTCCATCATCACATCATCATTTACCTTCAAGTTATTTTAAAATTGTAAAATTGTATGACTTCCTTTCTTCCAGGGAACATAAAAGAAGATATTTTGAGAGTTATTTATATAAAATGTGTGTGTGTGTGTGTGTGTGTGTCTGTGTGGTTGTGTGTGGTTGTTTGGTTCCCAACATTCTTAAAAATATCTTCTTTTTTTTGTGTTTCAAAGAAGAAACAGCTTTGGAACCCCATGAGGGTTAGTAAATGCTGACAGAATTTTCATTCGAGTATAATTTTTTTCTTTTTTCATTGTAGGGAGCATCCCTTTAAGTTACACCAGGGACTATATTTGTTAGTAGAAGAATGAACTGAAACCATTTAACCCTTTGGTGCTGTTTGGTCATTTTTGACAGAAAAATTTTATGTTTTTTTTTTTTTTGAATTTTNCCAGGGAACATAAAAGAAGATATTTTGAGAGTTATTTATATAAAATGTGTGTGTGTGTGTGTGTGTGTGTCTGTGTGGTTGTGTGTGGTTGTTTGGTTCCCAACATTCTTAAAAATATCTTCTTTTCTTTTGTGTTTCAAAGAAGAAACAGCTTTGGAACCCCATGAGGGTTAGTAAATGCTGACAGAATTTTCATTCGAGTTTAATGACTTTTTTCATTGTAGGGAGCATCCCTTTAAGTTACACCAGGGACTATATTTGTAGGTAGAAGAATGAACTGAAACCATTTAACCCTTTGGTGCTGTTTGGTCATTTTTGACAGAAAAATTTTATGTTTTTTTTATTTATTTTTTTATTTTGTACTTTATTGGAATGGTATGAAAATTGGTAAAGGTTTTGGCACTTGCTATGTGAACAAACACACAAACAAATGGTCCTGAAAAAAAATAGTCACACTTGTACTCCTCGAGGTCAAAAATGGCCACATTGGAAATGAATGGGAGACGAATTTCATCTACTGGAAACGTTTGGTACTGCGCCCAAACAAAATCTTACTGAAAGCTAATTTCTTGAGATATCAACCTCAAATTTGGAGCACAACTTTTTTAGATTTATGGCTTTGATTTTCTCATAGTAGAGTAAAACATGTTTTGGAAAATATATTTTTCAGGTCTATGCTCATAAAGTGGTTAACAGGTAATAAATGGATCATAACTATTCCATAAATATAATTTAGTACCATAAAATCAAATAAATAAACATTATCAAATTAAAATATAGTACATTAATTTCATCGAAATTAAAAAAAATCTGTCATTTTTGACCACCATGCGAGCAGCAGCAGAGGGTTAATAAAATAATGTTTTTATAAAAATTTGTCCTTAATACTTTTATTTTATATTAATTGTTTTATAAAAACAATAAGGCACTTAAGAACTTGCTGTATTGTGAATTTAGTCACGGCTTAATGTGGTGTCTTGAAGCTTATTGATTCATTTTAACATTTTTTTGCATTACATTTAAGATTTCTCAGTACTTGAGGACTTTAAGTCGTCTTTTCATTCGCCAGGGCTTGTTCCTGATGTTCGCTATCAGTTTCTTCTTCTCCTCCACCTCCTCCATCAGTTTGGCCATTTCTCCTTCAGACATGGACTCCTCTTCATCTGAGTTGGAATCATCACCACTAAGACATAGAACATGATGTTATCTTTATTCTTACATAATATTCATTTATTTTTACTGATGTTAAAACGATTGATCGTGATTAATCGCATCTAACATAAAAGCTTGTGTTTACATAATATATGTCTGTGTGTGTGTATATGAATAATATATATATATATATAATATCTATGTATGTGTGTGTGTGCATGTCTATATATATACAGTGCTCAGCGTAAATGAGTACACCTCCTTTGAAAAGTAACATTTTAAACAATATGTCAATGAACACAAAAACAATTTCCAAAATATTGACAAGACTAAGTTTAATATAACATCTGTTTAACTTATAACATGAAAGTAAGGTTAATAATATAACTTAGATTACACATTTTTCAGTTTTATTCAAATTAGGGTGATGCAAAAAATTGAGTACACCTCACAACAAAAACTACTACATCTAGAACTTTATATGGCCTCCATGATTTTTAATGACAGCACCAAGTCTTCTAGGCATGGAATGAACAAGTTGGCGACATTTTGCAACATCTATTTTTTCCATTCTTCAAGAATGACCTCTTTTAGAGACTGGATGCTGGATGGAGAGTGATGCTCAACTTGTCTCTTCAGAATTCCCCATAGGTGTTCGATACTTGGCCACTGAATCACTTTCACCCTGTTCTTCTTCAGAAATCCAACAGTGGCCTTAGATGTGTGTTTAGGATCATTATCATGTTGGAAAAGTGCACGACGACCAAGGGCACGGAGTGATGGTAGCATCTTCTCTTTCAGTACAGAGCAGTACATCTGTGAAATGCAGCTCCCCGACACAAGCAGCACTCAATGCACAATGCAGCCCCACATAAGGACACTGCCAACACATTTCACTGTAGGCACAATGCATTTTTCTTTGTATTCCTCACCTTTGCGACGCCATACAGTTTCAAAGCCATCAGTTCCAACAACATTTATCTTGGTCTCATCACTCCAGAGTATAGAGTCCCAGTAGTCTTCATCTTTGTCAGCATGGGCCCTGGCAAACTCTAGGCAGGCTTTTTTTGTGCCTGGGCTTTAGGAGAGGCTTCTTTCATGGACGGCACCCATGCATGCCATTCCTCTGCAGTGTACGCCATATTGTGCCACGGGAAATAGTCACCCCAGTTTGGCTTTCTACTTCTTTAGATAACTGCAGTGAACTTGCATGCTGATTTTCTTCAACCCTTCTCATCAGAAGACGCTCCAGTCGAGGGGTTAACTTCCATGGACGACCTGGACGTCTCTGTGAGATGGTTGCAGTTCCATCTTTTTAAAATTTTTATACCACTTTTGCTACAGTATTCTGACTGATAAGTAAAGCTTTGCTGATCTTCTAGTAGCCTTCACCTTTCTGGTGTCTTGTGACATTTCTCTTCCATGTGGTGCCATTGCTGACAGCATGAAATGGGAAGGGGTTTTAACACCCTTTTATAGTCAACTGTCTGCTGGACACCTGTGTAATGAATAATTAGACTCACCTGTGGTTGAATTCTTGTTAAATTAGACATTTGTAGTCTAAAATTTAGCTTTGCTCCAGAGACTTTCATTGGGGTTTACTCATTTTTGCATCACCCTAATTTGAGTAAATCTGAACATTTTGTTCTCTAAGTTATATTATTAATCTTACTTTCATGTTATAAGTTAAACAGATGTTATATAAAACTTAGTCTTGTCAACATTGTTTTTGTGTTCATTGAGATATTGTTCAAAATGTTACTTTTCAAAGGGGGTGTACTCATTTACGCTGAGCACTGTATATATATGTCACGATCATATATATGACAGTCTTTTACAAACTTCACTAAATGTTGTTCAAGGTTATTTAAGGCTGGAATACACAACCTGACTTTTGTACAGATTTTTGAGTCAACACTAGTCGTTTGTTGTGTTGAAAGTCTGGTAGTGTGTGATCCAGTTATTTTTAGTGTATGATGCCCAGTTTTTCCATCTGTAAACATTGACAAAGACAGCAACTGTATGATGCCTAGTGTTTTTAAAAGTTGTTTAGTGTATTCCAGCCTTAAGTCTTAAAACAACAAAAATACATTTTAAAGATTGATTTTATGAGGATAAGAATGGTAAAGTTAGGACAGATTGGTAGCCTTTTATTCTACATATGCAGAGTTTGATTCCAAAACATTATAAATCCATTTTGATTAATTTGAGTAAAAATGTGTTTTCTTTACCAAGAAAGCGGCAAGATAAAAAAACTATTTTCTGTTTCAAATTTTCACATAGCATCTTTTGGTTATAAAAACATTAAAAATTCAAATCTAGATTTTGATTTTCAAAGGTTTATTATAAAAACGGATTATGTATTCCCCAAAATACAATAAATCCATGACACGTTTTTTTTTTTTTTTTCAAAATGCAATTAATCCATCAGTATAAAAGTTATTTTTCATATTGAAAATACACAACAAAGTAAGTTGATCCACATATATGACAGCCTCTGAACTTTGGTAATACTAATCTTATATACAGGCATTTGACTAAAAATACATTCAGTCATCGCTCCCAAAATGAATTCAACGAGTCATCTTGTTAATGTTAGAAATTAATTATGTCTCTGTTTGTCATTACCGATTTAAGAGTATCTGGCGCCACCGCACGGTTAAAATGAACACATTTGCTGAGTACATTGGTATTAAAAACGGCTTTTAAAAAAACTGTTCATGATTCAGTTTTGGGGACCATGACAGAAGTTTGACGCTGTCGTGGAACAAGCAGCCAGCATTTTTCCTTCTCCCGACTCGAGTGCCTCATCTTCTTAATCTCCTCACGTAAATGATTACATTTCGATGACTTAAGGCTGATTTATACTTCTGCGTCGAGTGTACGCCGTAGCAACGGCGTAGGCTGTGCGTAGCACGCGTAGCCTACGACGTAGCCTGACGTGCACCTCTTCAAAAATGTAACAACGCGTCAATTCTACGCGGACCGCAAGCGCTGTGATTGGTCTGCTAGAACCCCTCCCTCGGGTCCAAAAACTGGAACGGAGCACTCGGTGAAGAGCGAGCACTTTCAACTTCACTATGAATGAAAAACACTCTGTTGCAGGGGACACATGAAGTCAAACTGCAACAAAAGTCATTACCTATTTGCCGCGTTTCTGTTTGTAAGCGTCTCTAACAACGTACATGACGAGCTGCTTCTTCTTCGGCTTTTGTTTTGATACTCAACATGACCGCGGACACTGCCTCCTAGTGGTCTGCATGCACGTCGACGCGGACAACGACGCAGAAGTATAAATGAAAACAGACGCATAGCCTACGGTGCAGAGGCTCTGGGGTAGGTCCGACGCAGTAGTATAAATGAGCCTTTACGTTTCTTCCCCACCGCAGAAACCACCACAGGTTCATCAATGCCGTCAAAATTATTCATTTTTCTGTTTTTGTTGATCACAAAGTACAAAGTAGATAAGAAAAACTAGGATGCCGGGTGTATTCAGAGCGCCGCCATTACTGTTTACAATGCGTGGAATGGTGTGCTGTGATTGGTTGAGCGGATGTATTGCATTCTGCAGAGAAGGGAGACTGGCTTTTGTCGCGTTTTGGAAAGAAAGGGAGAAAACCATACACTGTAAAAAGGAGAAAACATGACAGAATAACACGACGGATATCGCATTTTTGTGCAAAATTAACAAATGACTTTTTAATACCGACCAGATACAATACTGATTTTGGCGGAAACTCAATTTTAAAAAAAAGAAGGAAAAAAAAGAGGCGTTTATCGCATTTTGGAACCAAACTTCATATGTTTTTACAATAGTAATAACATTAATTTAAGCTTAATTACAAGCAATTAACACTAAACTTATAGTAATACCGATAACACTTTATTTTACACTGTCCTTGTTACACATTTACATGTAATTGTTGTAGTAGGCTAATAACAGTAAATTATGCATAGTTACATGCAACTAACCATAAACCAAACCCTTACCCTAATTATATAGTAAGTACATGTTGTTAGTTAATATTACTGCGTACTTAATTGTATAATTACACTGTAACAAGGGCATCTTAAAAGAAAGTGTAACCATAATGACACGTTTTAATACTTATTTGTGTAATTACACTGTAACAAGGACACATTAAAATAAAGTGCAAAATATTTTTTTTAAATGTTGATTAAAAAACAAGACAAAAATGTAGATTTGTTTTGTACCCATAAGACTAACTCTAATATTGAGCTTATATGCTTTTAAAATGGAGATAACGGCATGAGCTCTAACTAGTACAAGTGTGTGTCTAGAGAGTATGGGGAGACATAGTATTAAAAATGCAATGGCTTTGAATAGTTAAAATGATACTGTCGCGGTTATAGGGAGAGGCTCGGATAGTTGACCATATATTTTATAACAAAACAAACTGCTTTTGTAAATAATATGGAAATATGGCATGTAAATTACACCGTAATAAACTAGAAACATTTCAATAGAACTTTGGGGATGGACAAGAGAAAAAGTTTAAGTTGGTCTATCTATTACTGGAGTTTCAGGAGAGTTTGTCTTATATTCAGTGATCTCTTGGGTGTCGTGATTCGTGAGCAGTTAATGAAGTCAATTAATTATCATTTAATTATCCAGTTCTATTTCGATACCACTTGTGTCAGCATACCTACTGTTCTTTTTCTTCTTTTCATCTTTGTCGCTGTCTTTGTCATTGTCTTTTCCTTTTCCCTTAGAATCTTTCTGTTTTTTGTTCCCACCTCTTCTGTTTTTTCTCCCGGACTTCTCGTTTCCCCCATCTCCCCCACTCTCTCGCACTTTTCCTCTTCTCCTGTTCCCGGCACGTCTCCTCTGTGGAAAATCATCATCACTGTCTTCCTCATCTGCCTGTGCAGCTTTCTTTTTATTGGTTGCTCGACGACCTCTGGGGGGTTCATCATCCTCATCTTCATCCTCACCATCCTCACTGGCGGCTGCTTTGCCCCGTTTACCGGCTACTGATTTTTTAGCTCCCTTGCCTTTTGCTTTTTTGTCCTCTGAGAAAGGAGAGAGCATAATTTTATTGTCATGAAAATGCATATCATGCATAAAAACAAAACATTCTGGCTAACACAGATAAACACAGATTGTTACAAAAAAAAAACTTGCTTTCACTATTTCTGAGTGTTTTCTAGGTTATGTGCAACAGAAATATTGATGTTTGCCTTATACACCACCACTAATTAAGAAAAAGATATGTGAAAATAAAGAAAAACAATTCATTGTAATCTTTTTTCTTACCTTCAGCACTCTCCACTTCTCCATCAATATCTATTCCCACTATCAAAAAAATAAAGAAATAAATCTATGAGTAGCTTCCCTAAGTACAAAATATCAGATGGCATGATTGTAAACAACTTATCACTAAAATAATGGTCATTAGGGTTAAATGTAACTGTTAAATTATGCTACATTTGAAATAAAAAGTACTCACCATCTTCCAGTTTTCTTGCTGTATCACTTTTCTTTGGCATTTTGCTGCCCTTCCGATCTTTATTAGTCTCTGAATTATTTCCCTTGCACCTGTGGTCTAACAAATTACTGCACAGGTGTGCAGCTGCTCTCGAGTAACTGACTCCCTATTGCCATAGCAACGACACGTGACCTCACCTGTGCGATCGATATTAGTATGTTAAATGAGCTGGAACAATTTTCCGGTCGATTTGAGTTCAGTTTAAATCTTTTAGAGAGAGAAAGGAAAGACAAAGGAATTAATACAAAGCACAAAAACAGCTCAACATTAAAATGATCTGAGAACTTACATGAAGCAAAACAAATCTAGCCTCTCAGAAGAGCATATTTAAATTCCATCAATGTTTAAAGGAACAATCAAAAAGCATTCTGGATGACCCGCAGGATGGTACGCCACATCCATTTAAACTGTTTGATGCACTCTCACTCATTGGGACACATGACACCTAATGCTGCTGTCACAAGAAGAGCCTCCTTAAAGATTTAATGAAGGTTTAGGTTTTCCTTCAAAGACAATTAAACACATTTCACACTATATTAAGTTTTGCACTTTTGTTTTAACATGCTCTTTCTTTAAAATTTCTGTGGTTAGGAGAATCTGCAACATAAACTATTCCGAATGAGCATTTGCAGTATATCAGACAGCTGTCAACAGTTGTCACAGTATAGAGGAATTCTTACCAATGCCATTTTAAACTAGTCTGCAAAGATTTTCATAGCAGAAGGTGTCTTGACCAGTGTGTATGGTATATGGTAAACACATTAAAATATACAGACACTCAAGCAGCCAATGAAACTCTAAGCAGACAGATATACATGATCTCCTGTCTCGTCTGCACCATGACACCTGGTAGATGACACTGCATCTCAGTTTTCACATGCGAGTCATTACATGTTCATTAGTGTGAAAGTGCAAAAACATACAATGTGTGCATATTTCTGCACATCTCCCATACGGAAATGTAATATATGTACATATATGAAATTTACATATATAAAATATATTGACATATACAGTGAAAACATATATGAAACCTATTAGAAAATGGAACAATTTCATATATTGACATATAAAACTAGCCCATATAAATATAT
>RJVU01060737.1:66498-139807 GCA_003731715.1 Anabarilius grahami
TCAGATTAAAGGGTTAGTTCACCCAAAAATGAAAATTCTGTCATTAATTACTCACCCTCGTGCCGTTTTACACCCATAAGACCTTCGTTGATCTTCGGAACACAAATTAAGATATTTTTGTTGAAATCCGATGACTCAGTGAGGCCTCCATAGCCAGCAATGACATTTCCTCTCTCAAGATCCATTAATGTACTAAAAACATATTTAAATCAGTTCATGTGAGTACAGAGGTTCAATATTAATATTATAAAGCGACGAGAATATTTTTGGTGCGCCAAAAAAAAACAAAATAACGACTTATTTAGTGATGGCCGATTTCAAAACACTGCTTCAGGAAGATTCGGAGCATAATGAATAAGCATATCGAATCATGATTCGGATCGCGTGTCAAACTGCTGAAATCATGTGACTTTGCCGCTCCAAACAGCGGATTCGACACACTGATTCATTATGCTCCGAATCTTCCTGAAGCAGTGTTTTGAAATCGGCCTGCAACGTGTGTTCTGTTTATCTTCTGCATGCGTGCACACAGACGCACATCTGTCTCGAGTCTCGACCATTAACGCAGCAAGCCATATTATTTTATAATTGTATATATTATTATTTTATAATTTTATAAAATTATCCTGAAAAAAAGCACAAACACGGCAGAGATGCCAAATTCAGCGGCTGGAATTAGCTGTGGTGACATGATGGCTCACAGACAGCAGCGACAATCCACCTGTCACTCAAGTGACCACGCCCTTAATTATGCAGATCTTTAAGGCTTAATATAATTTAAACGGATGAGTTATAAAAAAATTCACCCCCCTCAGAGTTGTTATGAAGGGCAAAATTAGCTGTATTGACCAAAACCACAATTTGATCCAGGCTGTAAACATGTTTATTTCTGCTGTAAAGTAGGCCATTTTAACATGGGGGTCAATGAGATTCTGCTCTCTTTTGGAGCCTGTCTCTAGTGGCCAGTCGATGAATTGCAGTTTAAGTCACTAACGTATTCGCTTCAAGAGAAACTGGGGGAGATTGCTGCTTGGAATAGCCGCATTATTTGACAGTAATGGAGCTGAACTCTAACACAAAGAAACATTTATCATAAATAGAACTGTGACTATAAACATCTTTTTTTAAGAGTGACACATTACCCATGATTTTGCAGTGCAGAGAAATCTTACACTAATCATAGAACAGCGACATGCAAGTTGCACTGAAAGAACACTTTAGCACACTCCCTTGCCTCGCCTTTTTTTTAAAACAAGTTATTTTAAGCCTTTAAGAATTTCAGTCAGCAGCGAAAGACAACTCATTTCTCCATATGTGCTAGAAACTGTTTCTGAGTGCTGTCTGAGAGACGCAGACACATCCGCCTGAATTATATTTGGTGCTTTATTGGCCTTGAACGGTTAAATTGAACGACAGCTTTATCAAATTTTTCTGCTGCCTGTCATTCATATTAATCAAACAATATTTTAGTTAATATTTAATTTACACAATGAAGATTATACTGTGTGTTTATACGTTTGATTAATTTATACAATGTAACATTTATTTTTTTGTTCTCATATAGTTTTTTTTGTCCTATTGCTTGTAATTAGTTTCTTATTCTTAACTAACTGTTTACTTGTCTTCAGTGAGCTTGAGTTTTATTTATTTAGGCTAGTAGTTTTTTGTGATATTGACATTGGTGACAAGAATAATGAAATTTTTATGGTATCAAAAATTTTTATATCATAAAATCCTTATGGCATCTGTTAAATAAATGTTATGATAAACTTTCAATATTTCAGTAATCTGTTAAATAAATGTTATGATAAACTTTCAATATTTCAGTTATATGTCAAGCTTGGAACTGTTAATTAGCCTGATGTGGCCGACTTTTGTTTTGATTTAAAGTTGTTGGTGTTATTGTCACCAAATCTAATGTTTGCTAGCGTAATTTTTATTCCAAAAACAGCTTGTATAACATTATTTTGCCAATGCATGCAGCTTTACTATCATAACCACAACATAATTAAAAAGTTTGTACAGTGTGTGTACCTTTTCTCATGTATTTTTCACCCTTGATGAGTTTGCACCCCTGATATTAGGAAGGTGGTCATAATGTTATGTCTGATCGGTGTATATGCTATATGCGAAAGAGCTATAAAGCAAAAGGACAGTTTAAAGGGTTAGTTCACCCAAAAATTCTGTCATTAATTACTCATGTCGTTCCACACCTGTAAGATCTTTGTTCTTTTTCAGAACACAAAGATAGTTTTGATAATCTGAGAGCTGACTCCTCCATAGACAGCAATTTAACCTCCACTTTCAAGGTCCAGAAAGGCACTAAAGACATCGTTAAAAAAGTCGACGTGACTGGAGTGGTTCAACCTTAATTTTATGAAGCGACAAGAATACTGAACCAATACTGGGCTGGCGTTCTGACGTAGAACCTGGAAGCTCTGAACGTAAACAGCATATGAGAATGACACAGAAGATAAGATTGTTGAATAAAGTTGTGATTTTTGTTTTGTTTTTGCAAAAGTATTCTCTTTGCTTCATAAAATTAAGGTTGAACCACTCCAGTCACGTCGACTTTTTTAATGATGTCTTTAGTGCCTTTCTGGACCTTGAAAGTGGTGGTTAAATTGCTGTCTATGGAGGAGTCAGCTCTCAGATTATCAAAAATCTTTGTTCTTTTGTTCTTTTTCAGAACTTTGTGTTCTGAAAAAGAACAAAGATTTTACAGGTGTGGAACGACACGAGTAATTAATGTCAGAGAGCTCTTGGATTTAAAAAAAATAAAAAATAAAAATCTTAATTTGTGTTCCGAAGATGAACGAAGGTCTTACGGGTGTGGAACGACATGAGGGTGAGTAATTAATGACAGAATTTTTGGGTGAATTAACCCTTTAAATCCCTACATTAAAAATGAAAATAATAATAAAGATAATACAGGAAAAACAAAAACACAGACTCTATGTTAACAGATAAGAGGAATGTTCAGCAGAAACACACACATTCACTCACACAATACACACCAAATTTCCATTTTGCATGAAGGCTCGTTCTGACAGTCTGCGTTCAGACTTTACTGAATGAGCGCTAGCACGCCCACGCATGTCAAACAGTTACTGTCATTTCTTTATCCTGTAAATGTAAGAAACGTCTTACATTTATATTCAGTTACACACTGTTATCCCTTTACAGTTACCACTCTCATGAAATACTTGAATTACATGTTGACTTTTAAACCTAAATTTAACTTTCAACAACAGTTATTTGATCAAAATAAATATTTTTGCACTGTATTTTAATTGTCTCCCTCTCTGATGTGTCCCGTCTGTTTGACACGCGTGGGCGTGCCGGCGCTCATTCAGTAAAGTCTGAACGCAGACTGTCAGAACGAGCCTTCATGCAAAATGGAAATTTGTGACACTTACAGATATACACTTATATTCACCTACAGAAGGATATAACCATGAAAATTAAAGTTTTGCGCTGAGGAAACATATCACACAATAAACAGCACACGCATCTGTCAAAACACCTGATGCTATTGCATTAGCTTGAAGCTTAAAATAAAAAATTCTCATGTATTGGGCAACTTGGATCACGTACCTTTCCCGCAGCAGCTCACTCTGTTTCCTGCACTATTTTTAGATGCATTTTGTCCATAGAAATACATTATTCAGTGCTGTAATTTAACACGACTGGAGGAAGTTCTCCGTGCATGGTGGGTAGACGCGACTAATTGATAATCACATTTGTTGTCGATGATTTGCATAATCGATTATTATCCATTTTATTGATTAGTTGTTGCAGCCCTACTTTCCGCACACACTGCGTAGAATTTTTGTAAATGCTGTTGTTGCTACCTGAATTGTTTTAGTTCATTTGGTTGTAAAATGTGGTTGTCATTCCCGTAAATTGCTGAACTGTGTGTGTACAGAACAGATTAAGTTCTAAAAGGTGAATTGACAGACTTTTTGAATAGGGTTAATGATATAAACAGACTTTTTGTATAGGGTTAAAGATATAAACTTAAAACAGAGAAATTAATACTCTTTCATTAAAAATAAAAAAAGAACTCTTTAGCATAATTGTAAAACTAAACTGATTATAACATTGTGAAAGTATTTTCTATTGTAAGTTACTGAATCGTTGCAGTTAGTAGTTTCATTCAAAAACACTCTCCCAATCATGATGTTCTGGATATCTGCACGTGCTGATAACAGCAACACTTATGTAATACTGCATAAATGTACTAAAAAGTAAACTGAAACTTGAAAACACTGAAAAACAGAGTAATAATGAAACTGAATTGAAAGTATAATAAAACTAACATAACTAGATTAAATTTTTTTTTAGACCATAATAACCCTGTTTTCGAGAGGATTTCACTGCCTAAGTACATTCAAAAGTTTGGAAAATTACTATTTTTAATGTTTTTGAAAGAAGTCTCTTATGCTCTCTTATGCTTATGCTGCATTTATTTGATCAAAAATACAGAAAAAACAGTAATATTGTGAAATATTATTACAATTTAAAATAATGGTTTTCTATTTTAATATACTTTAAAATATATATTTTTTTCTGTAATGCAAGGCTGAATTTTCATCAGCCATTACTCCAGTCTTTTGTGTCACATAATCCTTCAGAAATCATTCTAATATGCTGATTTGATAACAGTGGTGTTGCTTAATATTATTTGGAAACTCTGATGCTTTTTTCAGGATTCATTGATGACTAAATAGTCAAAAAGAACAGCATTTATTCAAAATAGAAATATTTTCTAACAACATAAATCTTTACTATCACTTTTTATCAATTTAACACATCCTTGCTGATAAAAAGTATTAATTTCTTCCAAAAAAAAAAAAGAAAGAAAAAAATACTGACCCCAAACTTTTGAACAGTAGTGTATATCGTAACAAAAGATTTAATTTAAATAAATGCTGCTCTTTTTTATTTTTTTATTCATCAAAGAATCCTGAAAAAAAGTATCACGTTATAAAAAAATATTAAGCAGCACAACATTTGTAATAAATCAGCATATTATAATGATTTCTGAAGGATCATGTGGCACTGAAGACTGGATTTAATGATGCTGAAAATTCAGCTTTGCATCACAGACATAAATTATACTTTAAAGTATATTATAATAGAAAACCATTTTTTAAAATTATAATAATATTTTACAATATTACTGTTTTTTTCTGTATTTTTGATTAAATAAATGCAGGCTTGATGAGTAGAAGAGACTTATTTCGAAAAAATTAAAAATAGTAATGTTTCCAAATGTTTGAATGGTAGTGTATGTATATGCAAAAAAAAGAGAGAGAAACTTCTTTTGAGTTTCATTAAGAACCGTTTAGTTCCTTTGGATATCAACTGAACCACAGAGGAAATCCTCTATATTAATTTATTACAGCACTGTTTTGTATAGCATCTTAACTCCACTTAAAGGGATAGTTCACCCAAAAATGAATATTGTGTCATCATTTGCTCACCCTTATGTTGTTTCAAACCTGTATGAGTTTCTTTTTTTTGTTGAACAACAAAAGAAGATATTTTAAAGAATGTTGGTTACCAAACATTTGACTTCCATAGTATCCCCCCCATTGCTGCCGTCAATTGTCTGGTTACCTGCAATCTTCAAAATATCTTCCTTTTATTTCAACAGAAGAAAGAAACTCATACAGGTTTGGAACAACATAAGGGTGAGTAAATGATGACAGAATTTTCATTTTTGGGTGAACTAACCTTTTAAGTTCAGCCTTACAGACACAGTGCTGCTGACTTTACAAAGATTATATCTTCCTTTTCATAGCTGACCAGAAAAACAACAATCATTTGCAACACATTATTCAACAAAAAAATGTAATTAAATCACTTGTTTTTCTTCTCTTTCAGCAATGCACCTCTTTCCTTTTCATCCAAAGTTTGTTACATAAAGTATCGAGAGCCTTCCAGTGTTGGTGTGGCACAACATTTAACCAACACTGTTTTTATTGACAGAGCTTTGATTGTTGTGCCCTGCGCTGAAGGTTAGTATGATTGCATGCGTGTTACATTTGTGTGCCTGATTATAGAATGACACTCACTATCTGACTGCAAATCAAACTTTTGAGAAGAACAAACCATAATTGGCTTCCTGACATTATTTTGTGTGTTTTTGTGTCCCAGATTTGTATGATAACCATGAGTCTATGTGCTGAGGTATCACTGCTATCAGCTCTGTTTTATTTTGTGAGTTCATTGGAGGTGGGTGGAGTGACACCAGCTTTCTTGTTTATCAGTTGAGCTGAAGGATGTGGAAAGGATGGAGGTGATTAAGATCATACATTGTGTTTTGTAACAGCATCAGGACTTGTAAACACGCTTTGTGTTTTGTTAAACTTTGTTTTTTTGCCTTTAAATAGGGGTTTAACATAATGTTTTTTATGATTATTTGAATAGAAAATTCAAGAAAACATTTTTATATATATAAATGTTTGTATATATATAAATATATAAATGTCATTTTTTTAATCAATTTAATGCATTTTTGCTGAAAAAAAAAATATTTTCTTTCTTTTGAAAATATTATAACAAATTATATCTTGACTATCATTTTTTTTAAATCAATTTAATGCATCAATGCTGAATAAATTTTTTTTCTTTCTTTCGAGGAAAAAAAAAACCTTGCAGACCCCAAACTTTTGAATGTTAATATTACAATAAATCAACTAATAAATCCAGTCAGTTGAAAGTAAGACACACACCATGACTTGAAATGTCTGGAAAGAATAAACTGTTTAAAATGTGTATTTTTTTACAGTTTGAAAATGTATTTATTTACATTTTTTAATGAACATATTTGATTATTTCTTTAAGTAACACTCCTAGTCTTTTGTGTGTGACTAATAATTCATTGCATTTTACCAAACATTTTGACAAACATTTTTGACAAACTTTTCTTTTTTTTGAATTTCATGATTTTGTTAATTCTGTAACTTTGAAAAAATGTGAAAAAAAAAGAAAAAAAAGAGTGATTATTCACTGTTAAGAGTGAATTGTTACACCCCATCCTTTTGGTGGCCCTTGGTTTAGAAGTATGCATTCATAAAAATAATGATAGCTAACTGCTTAATTGTTTGAAGCTATTATTAATTGTCCATACTTGCTTGCCTGGTGAATATAGCTTTGAATTTTGAAATTGAGTTGCTTGCTTTATGTGAATTGTGAGAGGTTTCGTTTGCTAAAACATTAGATGCTTTAGCTCAATGTTTCTCAACTCCAGTACTAGGGACCAACCTACCAGAATGTTTTAGATGTCTTGCTAATTAAAACCTGATTCAGCTTCTTAAGTGTGTTGAATAGGGAGACATTTAAAGCATTCTGGGAGGTGGGTTTCCAGTGGTTTAGCTCACAGGAGCTCTGTCACGTTCAATTAATAGGGTACAGATTGGTGTCCCTTTTAAATTTTTTAACCCTTTTACATTTTTGTCCCTCAATTTTTTAACACTATAATGGCGCAAAGCCTTTATTCTGTTGAGTGAGATGTATTGGAT
The DNA here is from genome assembly GCA_003731715.1 of Anabarilius grahami. Lineage (NCBI taxonomy): Eukaryota > Metazoa > Chordata > Actinopteri > Cypriniformes > Xenocyprididae > Anabarilius > Anabarilius grahami. Next base: position 74,031 of record RJVU01060737.1, read on the forward strand.
GTTATCTAACATAAAAAATGGCATAAAATGTCCAGCACATCAAATGTCTTTACACAAGTTTTTAGTCAAATTGTTGCCTATATTAGTTAAGCTCAATTCTTCAGTCTTGTTACTAATGTTGTATTAAAAAATAAAAATAAAACACATTTAATTAATGTGAAGTATGTTATGTATTTATATTTTAATAAGAGTATTATATATTCATTTACGTTTATATTATAACTACAGATCAAATTAAGTAATTTAGTATTTGTATCCATTTTTATTTGCTTAAATTTTTTGGCTAATGTTTATTGGGAAATACAAAATAACACTAATCAAAGTTTTAAACTGTATTCAGACATGTGCCACAACTGCATACAAAATAAATAGAAAATAAAACATTTAGTTTCCCCTTCTGAAGTAGATGGTCAAGAAACATTCAGTCACTTCATTTTAAGTAGTTTCAAGCCCCATTTTTGTACCCTTGTCATATAAAGTGTAGATTATGCAACAAGCATCCATAAGCAGAGTAGACTACAGGGTATGAGGTGAAAGGGTGAGGTCTTCTCAAGTCTACTGTGCAACCACTGGCTAACCACTTGTTTCTTTCACTGTAAACATCCGTATTTATGAAAAAACATGGTATCTAAGAGAGCTTCCCTCTTGCCTGAAATGCTTGTCCTCGTGACTTGGTTTTGGATGGCTTACTACGTTGATTAATTTGGTTTCTGTATGTTTTTTCTGTGTTGATTATGTGTGCATATCAGATGACTAGAGTGACCCAGGCTACACTACTACACTAGCCTGACTCAAGGCTTTGTTTTCCAAGCCACTATACCCGCCGGGGCCCACGCTGCCTTCAAGGGGGGAATGTGACCAGGAGCATAGCCGCTGAACCTTCCGAGATGGACACCTTGTCTCTTTTTATTTTATTTTATTTTATTTTCATTTCCTTTTTTTTTTTTATTTCTCTCTCATGTTGTCCCTTTTTTGCCTCTTAGAAGAGTTGCATATTCATTGTGTTGTTTTTCTTTTTTTCTTTTTTTTTTTCTTTTCCTGTCCCCTTGTCCCTCGTCCCCAATCCCACAGTTGCACCCTTTGCCTGTCTTTGAAAGCTGTCCAGGTTGACTTGACGCCCAATATTGGAGGGAAGTTTGAACGGTACAAGGGCAGCTGTTACTGATGTCTAATGCATTAAGATCTCCTCCTCTCTCTCTTTCTCTCGCTCCTCTCCACTGATCTGCTCAGGGTTTTACTTTGGAAAATAATATATTTTTTCATCAATATAACCACACAGTGCCTCACAAAAGTAGTCAGACATCAATTTTCTGTTTTTACCTAATTATGCTTACTGAAATACAAATTTTTCTTCGTATTTCAAAGCATAAAATTAATTGTGAGATATGTCAAGAAAATATTCTTAAATACTTAGTTATTCTTATTATTCCTAAAATACTTTTTGTATCAATGACAGCGTTAAATTTCATTTTTAGTTGGTCATTTCACCTCGTTTTTGGCATTGCTGTCCTGCCAAAAGAAAAATAAGCTTCAGTTTTTAAGTTGAAACGAAACATATGCTGATTTTCTAGGGCTGCATGATATATTGAAATAAAATTGACATCACGATATGGCTTAGTGCGAATATCAAATAGCAAAGGTTGCGATTTAATTAAATCAAGTAATGTGCTATGGATTTCAAAGTGAAGCGCAACACTCTGTTCATTTACTTAAAATGATGGTTTGAAGCCCGATGGAAGAAATTAAGATTTAAATATTAGAATTGTAATTTTACAGATGCACTATAAAATGTTTTGTTAATTTTTATGAAAAGTATTAAGAAGTTTTATTTCATGAAATACTCTAATTATAGCATTATTTCTTAATTTTGTAATATTCTTAAATAAATAATAAAAAATTAGTTTTATTATTCTTAATAATCATCACTAAAATCATAATAAGTATTATTTAATAGATTAAAAAAAGTAGGAGTATGGCCATTTAAACTTATGTAAACTTTAAGAACATTCTTGAATTTTAAGATTATGGTTACTGAAAGAGGTTTGAGTTAATTCTTCTAAAGAGTGTACCCAAATTATTATCCCCCCAAAAAATAAAATAAAATAAAATCAGCCCTAAAAGGATGGTTTGCATTAAAAAAAAGTCATTTTCAACTTTTTAAAATATTTAAAAGTTGTAATACACTTCTCTAAATAAAATCACCACAATGATTGTAGAATTATTATAATTTTTAAATCTGGTTTAAATGTTAAAGTCATCTGGTGAAAAAAAAAATAAAAAATATCGCAATGCCAGTTTTTTTCCAATAGCATGCAGCCCTAAAACTTTCTAACAGTGCCAGAATAGGATCTGTAATTCAGTAAAATGACAGAACTGCTAGTAGTTAGTGTTTAGAATTCCTTATTTTTGCAAGGCACTGTTGTTCAGTTCACTGTAATGAATTAGAACAGTTCTTATTAAAAAGCTTACACCATTGCATGGTTTTGGGGAACTTTAGTGTAATACTGAAGTGGCTGAACGTCATATTTGAGATTTTAATTTAGTTCTTCACTCATTTAAAAGCAGATATACAGTCAGTTTACCCATGACTACTATAATCACTGTAAGCACAGAGCATGCGTATATATATTGTACCAACACTGGCTGAAACTTATTTGGAAAAATGACATTTGTTGTTAACTTTATTGTGAAGGCAACACTTTTCAGGGGTGACAGTTTGAGGGGGGAATTCTCAAAGACACTTAAAATGTTCTTCTTTTCTGTATCTGATGTTCTATGTGCTATTAGTGTGATGCAGCCAACATGAACGGTTGTCTTGTGTTGCACACCCTTTCCAACACTGCGACACGATCGCCCCAGGGAGAAAAGCGCCCATGCTTGATATCGTATGGTTCATGACCAAAATGTTTCCAGTTCAGGTGACCCATACCATAAAGTGTTAACTCATTCTCTAAATGTTCTGTTCTGATCTTTTTTTTTAAAAGAGAGAAAAGGACAAATCACAATGTTCTTTTCTCTGTTTTTTGTGCAACAGTCATCCTGTTTACAGTATGTCTTGTGTTGATAGTAAAAGGAGAGTAGCTATGCTAGTTCAGTTTGTTTGATTGTTCATGGTCGGGGTTGGAGATGCTCAGGGTGGGTGTTAGAGCGCTAGGCTGTTGGAGGACTCTCTGAATCTTGGGTCGTAGGAGAAGCAGCTGGAGACGTCTCCATTGGCCACTCTAATGCCACTGTTCTTGTTCTTCAGGAAAAATCCCGGAAGAGGCAAAGGCCCTCTCGCTATTGGCCCCTGCCGCACCCGTAGCCAGCCTGATGAGCGGAGGAGGACTTCTGCCCATTCCCAGCCCCGCTACGCTACAGAACGTAAAAACACACTCTCACAAATTAAGGCTGGAATACACTACACAACTTTTGCACAGATTTTTGAAGTCTGATTTGCACGTTTAGAGCAGTTGCCAAAAGTAATAGCAAGTCTGCATATTTTGGGCAGACGGAGTTCACCGATTTGACACAAAATTTCATAGACTCAATATTTTTTCCCTTCCAACTGTGATTCCATCCAGTCGGAGGATTTCAAACATGTTTGATATTTTGTGCTAATTTTAGAAGGCATTTAGTTTTAATTTGTCATGCGTCTCCTAACAACGAGGTGCGTGTTTCTGCATGAGTTATTTTTGGAACGACTTCAAAGTCGTTTAGTGTATTAAGCCCAGTTTTTCCTTGCAACCATTTACAAAGTCGACAGGTGTATGATGCCTAGTGTTTTACAATCCATTTGGATTTAAAAAATCGTGTAGTGTATTCCGGCCTTTACTGAATGATGAAAAATATCACCTACATATACTCATAAACTGCATGCCACAGATGTACTATATTTAATTCCAAATTGTCAATTGTCAAGACACTAATGTGTGTCGTATTTGGGGGCAGCGAAGTCTTCCTTTAGCTAATCTGGGAGTCCTGAAGTCTAGTTTGGACACGTCTGTGGCGGCTCTGAGTGCAATCGCTTCGCAACCTCCGCTCATGGGTAATGTTGATCCCTCTAAAATTGACGAGATCAGGAGGACGGTGTATGTCGGCAATTTGAATTCACAGGTATGTGATAATGAATTAGAATTTATGGCAGAGGCAAATAGCTCTTTACCCCAAGTGCAAATTGCAGAAAAGAAAGTATTTTCTTTGCACTAAGTGTAAATAGTGTTAGATGCTATTTATACTTGCATTATGTCCACGCCGCAACAGCTAGAGGCTGTCTACACTGGATGCGAGAAAGCAATCATTGCATATTCATTTGTTCCCTGTGTCTGAAATGGCAAAAGTGCTTGGAGTCTGTCAGAAATAGAATGGGACATCAGTTGACTTTTGTGTCGCGCATGTCGCGCCTCATCCAGTGTTGACAAAATCAGTTTTTATAAAGGCTGCTGCCTTATTGGGTCATTACTTGTCTCTATTCCTAATGCCCACCCCTAACCCTTATCATATTCAACCTGCTGATCAGTAAAGGTGTGTTTCAAGATACAGGAAAGGAGCCATGGTTACATGGTAACAATATGAGCTGCACGTGCCAAAATTGGTGTGCCAGCCAATCCAATCAACGCGAGAACACCACATCCAGTTTCAATTATAGGCCTGTTAAATACCCGTTAAACACTTTATTCACAATATTAAATTCTCGTTAGGCTCTTTATTTCCGCTTTTTTGAATATTTACTAATATGCCGTGAACTTGATGTAATTAAAATTGATATTGAAACTGACGCAAGATTCTCTTTTGTCTTTCAAGCACATGTTGTACTTGTTTTGTCTTTCTTCTGTAGAGCACCACAGCAGAGCAGCTCCTCGAGTTCTTCAAGCAGGTGGGAGATGTGAAGTTTGTTAGAATGGCGGGAGATGAAACACAACCTACACGTTTTGCTTTTGTGGAGTTTTCTGATCAGGAATCAGTGGCACGAGCACTTACATTTAATGGAGTCATGTTTGGTGATAGGCCACTCAAGTGAGTGTTCTCCATTGAGAAAGACAACTCACCAGCATTGTGCATCCTATTTCATCTGTGTGCTAGCATTCAGTAATATGCATTTAAATAGTAAGTAATCAACATAACATCATCTTTTTGTTTTTCAGAATTAACCATTCCAATAATGCCATAGTGAAGCCTCCAGAGCTCACACCACAAGCTGCGGCCAAAGAGCTGGAGGACGTCATGAAGAAAGTTCGAGAGGCTCAGTCAACCATTGCTGCTGCCATTGAGCCAGGTCTGCCCACTCAAACCTGGACACTCTCACACAGTAATGCTTTCTCAAAATGTTTTTCTTTTTAATTGATAAGAGTTTTGATTGTTTCTTCCAGAAACTAAAAATCGCTCATCCAGTAGATCCAGACGTTCCAGAAGGTCAAGAACTCGCTCTCGCTCCCCGTCACACTCACGAAAAAAGCGATCCAGGTCAAGACACAGGTAGATTACACACATGCTTAAACATACTTGCCTTGTTAACTCATAAAAGCTGAGTAGCTTGTTAAGCTACAAACTACTCACAGTATAAAATACTGTCAATCTTATTCAAAAAGTAATTTTCTACACAAGTTACACTATTTTTAAGGGGGAATATCTGATTATATATAGTTATGTAAGAGGAATATCTAACTATATATAGTTATGTTATATTGTTTGTAATTGTATAACCATTATTATAATTTATTAAGATAATAAGATAATGTATTTTATTTAAAAAAAGAACAGTATCATTTATTAAAATAAATTAAATCCAGTAATTATCAGTATGTCATCAAATATTTATTTAAATAAAGAAAATAAATAACATTCTGTTCAAACACTGTTGGTTACACTATTGAGAGAATTAGTGAATCCTCGAATGTGTCTTTTGGATAGGTTCTTTTTAAATAATTAGGCTGCGTTAATACTGGCACAAAAAATTCGTTTTTTAATTCACATCTGACATTTCAAATCAGATACTTAACCGATATCTGGACATTAGATCTAAGTCTAAACGTGTATATCTGATTTCCCTTGGAATTACAAGCCACCACACGGTGAGGGTGACACACTTGGCCACAAAGATCGCTTTTTAATGTCGTATTATGAAGCAAATGTGCCTGTATATGCTTGCGCTAAATTGCACTACATAGGCAATTTCTCAGCAATCAGGTGATAACTTCGCTGTTTTTATAAGTAAACTAACAAGCTTCACTATTACATACAGATTCACACAGGTAATTTGCACTCACAATCTCTCTCTCTCTCTAATTCCTTCAAATTCATTGAAATAAATGAAATCTTACTGCGCTACTAAAATAAACAAAAATTACCATTATTTTCTGGTCATGTCACATAGTAAAGTGTAAACACAGATATTGGATAATCAGTCATGTCTAAATTGAATATAAACAGGCAGGACAAAAAGTCGGATATGGTCAAAAGATCAGATCTGCGCATGAAGACTTGCTGTGTAAACGCAGCCTTAGTCAAACTAACAAACACGCTAAATTTAATCATACATGTTTGTATAATTGGACATAATTTTCACTTAATTTTTAATGTTAATAATTTATGTATTGCTGTAGCAATGGGAAAATAACTTATTTTATCATTGGTGTTTAAAGGGGACGCCCATCCCAGAGATCACGGCAGAAGGTGAACGACTCACGTGGGTCCCGTAGGAGACGCTCTCGTTCCCGAGAAAAGAATCACAGCCGGAGTCGATCTCAATCCAGGTTAACCTGCACCACCACACTGGCCACTTTATTCTCAGATTTAGTTTTTCCCCCCAAAAAAGAACATTTAAAATCAATGTTGTCTCCTAAACACAGGGACCGAAGGAAGGACAAGGACGGTAAAGTTAGGAAGGGCGATGACTGGGATGAAAAGAGGTCGCGGGACAAAAAGGGAAGGATGCCTTCCAAAGGCTACGTTGGCTCCAGACGTTCCCGCAGTACAAGCAGGTCATAAGGAAGTGTCCTTGTTAAATCTGCAAAAAAAAACTTCTAATGAAATGAAAACAATAATACATTTACAATACCAGTAAAAAAGAAACACCTGCTCATTCAATTTTTTTCAGATTTTTGAAGAAAAAATATACTCACCAAAAAGATTAAATTACACAAATGGAAATGTGGGAATTATGTACTAGTGACCAAAAATTTTTAACAATATAGAACTGTCTTATTTGGGCTTCTTCAAAGTGGTCCTTAGGCTGTGTTCACCAAAGTGTTTTTAGCCAGCTGAACGCTTTGGTTTCTATGATATGGAATATCTCTGTTTCCTGAGATGCACTTATGATGTTAATATGATTTTTACATAAAAAAGTCATAATTTAGGCACTTTAGGCACACCATAATATGGCACTTTATTACGTAATAGTGTGGCTAAACACCACCTCTGCAAAAGAAGATCAACGCCTGCTTCTACATCACTGCCTGTTTAGCCCCGCCTACCGATTCTCACATGTAGTAGGTAAACGCAGGTCTACGCAGAAACCAAACAATAAAGATGGCTCCGAAGACAACAAGATGCTTTGAAGCAATTAAATAAATGAATCAAATGTAAAATAACACTGCTGTATGGATTATAGACTAATCCTTGTTAAAACTGCAAAAGTTATTCTTTCACTAGCAGTGATTTTATCTTTGTCTTTTGTCATTTGATTAACATTAATGACTGCAGCAGATTTATTAAGCTGCTGTCGCTTGAAGAACTTACACACGTGCATTTTCTTTCTCATCTGTTGTGTTTACATTAATTTAAGACATAACCGACTGTGTTTACGAGGATACTTACCAAAATGGTATTTTGACATTTTTGTATGTAGGCTATTTGACCGCTTAAGCACGTATCCCACAGTATAATTTGCTTATGCACGTTCCGCCCCGTTTCGGAGCGCTCGCACAGAAGATTTTTCAACTCTCGGCGTCCAGAAAAAAAACGGCAAGTGCTCAGCGTCAAATAGAGGCTCATGCGCTGAGCTCTGAAATACTCTGCATGCGCTCCCATTGAAAAAATATGTTGGCCTTAGGAAAAAATGTTTTGGTGGACATGCAGCCTTACTACCTTTTCAATATATTCTGTAAAAACAAGTTTTAAAGTTGCAGTAAGCGATTTCAGAGAAACACTGTTAATATTTGAAATCACCAAAACAAACGCACCCTTACCCAAAAGTATCACACTCCCATCTTTGTAGCTCTGCCCCCAAATTCACGAACATGTTATGTAACAGTCAAATCCCTTGCCCCTTACTGCTGAATGGACACAAGTGTGTTGTGGTGCTCAGTCCAATCCACTTTCAATAGCGTTTCTCAGAAATTGCTTACTTATAATTTTTTTAAAAACTGTTTTGTTTTGTGTGTGTGTTTAGATTCGCCTAATTTTTTTTCCCCTTTATCACACAGAGGGCATAAGAAAAGAAGTAGATCTCGATCCAGGTCACCAAAGCGGAGCGCCAGGTCACCATCGCCATCAAAAAGGTTTACTGTGTATGACAATTTGGCTTTGACACTATTGTATTATCATGTTCATTATTAAAATCTTAATTTCTCCTGTCCATTTTTAGAGGCAAGAAAGATAAAAAGAGAGATAAAGGATGGGACAGTTGCAGGGAAAGGGTGGAGAGCTCAACGTCCAGGAGGAAAAGCAGGGACTCTGACCATAAATCTAAACCCTCACTGGTGTGTCTGATTTTTATTTTAAGCACGTAGCTCAGTTTACACACACATTGACCTTCATTCAATAAAAATAATGGTGGATTGATGCAAAAATGTTGGTCTGAGGTTACATAACGCCCTTAATATTAATGTTAAATTAACATTTTACAGAGCTGTTCCTAGAAAATCTTTGAGTCATATTTTGTTAATAGCACCACGTAAGTACAGTCACTTTGTTCACATTGTGAAACTACATCATTACCAGGTACAGCTAATCTCTGGAGGCTTATGAACTAACGGTTAAACAGTGTGGTGGTAATCAGATAGTTGTGGGTTTCGTCATGGTAGAATAGCTAATGTCAATAAGTCTGTGCACCACTGTCAATTTCTTCTGGATTCAACTCAATGGATCAATAACTGGTTTTCGTTGATGCTTTTGCAATTATATTAGTGATGTTTGAAAATTCTAAACCTAATGCTCATGATGAAGTTCCTCATGCACCTCAAAGAGCTCACTGTGCACATTCAGATGAAACAATTTGCACATGTAGCTCAGCTGTATCGCAGTGTGCTGCTCTAGTTTTTATAGATAAGAAACAGAGGATCACAGCTGATCCTTTCAAAGATTGGCTTTTTAAGACTTTTTCATGCCTGTCTGCCCCCAATAACTATCAGTATGACCGTTTTTTCCGCAAAGCTTTTATAGTTCCTCTAAATGTGACATCTTTTTGATGAAGTGTGAACTGTTCTTACAGGATTTATCTTTTTGACATTTCTGCCATCTGATGAAAACACTTCTGACATGATTACTTAGTACATCAAAGAATCAGTCTGACAATGAATATTCATTGCATCAATTAAAAATCATTATTTCTCATCAAAAATGATTTTTGTAATACCTAGGGGTGTAGTTTCAATAATCATTTCTTCATGCATTGATTTAAGTGCATTATGTTACTTTTATAAATATGACTTAAAGGGTTCCTGTTAGACATTCTTTCATCTTCAGAACACAAATGAAGATCTTTTTGATGAAATCTGAGAGCTTTCTGTCCCTCCATAGATGGCTATGCAACTGACACTTTGATGTTTCAAAAAGTTCATAAAGAGATTGTAAAACGAATCCATATGAATCGAGCGGATTTCTGAAGAGACACGATCGCTTTATATGATGAACAGTTTGAATTTAGGCTTATTCACACCTAAACATTCATCAACTCACACATCAGTTGTGGTAAACGAAGCACATGCATGTTTGCTTGATGTGCGAGAACCAGTGAGGTTTGTTCTCGTGTGTTACACAGCACATTTGATCTTCCGCAAGAGGATGGTTCTCACGCATCAAGCAGGTTTGGTTGAGCTTCTGTTTATGTTCGCTGATCAATGTTTATATTTGAATAAAAGCCTAAAATTTGGACTAAACCGCTCAATTCATATGAATTAATTTTACGATCTCTTTATGAACTTTTCGAAGCTTCAAAGTGTCAGTTGTGTAGCTGTCTATTGATGCGGCAGTGGATTCCAGAGACAGAAAGCTCTCAGATTTCATCAAAAAGATCTTCATTTGCATTCCGTAGATGAACAAAAGTCTTGGAATGACATGAAGGTGAGTAATTAATGACAGAATTTTCCTTTTTGAGTGAACTAACCCTTTTAAAGCATGAATCAATTGTGTTGGCTAAAAAGTTGTATTGTGAAATATTATTACAATTTNTTAGCAGCCATTAATCTAGCCTTCAGGGACACGTGATTTTTTCAGGATTCTTTGATAAATAGAAAGTTAAAAAGAACAGCATTTATTTGAAATGGAATTTTTTTGTAACAAATATCTTTACTGCCACTTTTGATCAATTTAATGCATCCTTGCTTATTAAGTGTTAATTTGACATTAGTAGTGAATACTTAATGTAATGTTATTACATGTGGGAATTAATGATGACGAGATTATGGTCCTTGAACAGTTCTTTAAATGAAGCTTGCAGCCAGTGGCATCCTGACTTCAATCTGGTTTCAGTCAGATTTACTGAATGGAAAAGCTGTTTGCCCTTTTCTGAGACATGGTCTGATTTTGCAGATGGAAAGGAGCTACGATCAGGTGGACCAGGAGTATGACAGTGACATGGACGGGTCGGGCTCTTTGGGTAGCGAAGACAGATCTCCACGAGCTCATCTCAATGGCAGCTACACTTACGCTGAGGAGGATGATCTCTCTGCAGCTGAGTGATCCACATGTACCCATAATGCCAAGTACAGTGATGATGTGTCTGGAGAGCGCAGCATCATGTATCATACTGTAACAACTGTCTCACTTTTTAAAGTGCTTTCCCTTGCGTCCATTGCTGTGTGATTGTAGGCTTTTGAAAACATTTTCTACTGCTGTGAATATGCTACCTGTCATATGATATTCATATGGATGAAAATGTAAAGTTTTGGATAGATCTAGACTGTGCGGAGAGATGCGGTATATTGAACGGAGGTGCTTGTATTCAGGTCACTTTTTTAATCCGTTTTGCATTTCTTTTCTTTTGCATGTCTCTTTGTGTTTACACTTTTGTGGAAAGGTATAATTTTATGGTATTTTTTTTTCTTTTTTTTTCTTTCTGGTCCATCTTACTAAAACAAAGCCATTATTATTAGTGTAAATTAAAAAAAAAAAAGTCATGTTTTACCTCAAAATTATATATTTTGCATAAAGACAATGAAGCCTATTTTTTGGATGTTTATTTGTGATTATTTTCATGACATTTAAGCACAATTTTCCCAGAATTCTCATTGCTATGATGTAAAATGCAACACATGTTTATGTTTAATTTATTGTGCGTGTAAGTGTGTGTGTGTGTGTGTGTATATCTGTGTGTATATATAATGTCTGTGTGTGTGTGTGTGCTAAAAAGTGGAAATGGGTTTGATTAATTGTCATGAAAATAATGGCAGAAGTTGATTTTGGGGTACCTGGAGATTCACCCTCTCTACCTGGTCTTTTCCATCATTTCTGTTTACTAAATTAAAAAACAAAAATGCAATTAGTACACGTGTAAAATAATACTCCCAGTGAACTGTGTTGAAGCACAGTGCATGCTAAAAGTGCCTAGACAGAGACTGCGTGGCAACAGAATATTTAACACCGGTGTAAATCAAGTCCAAAGGGGTTATTTATCTAGCATTATAGCATAGCTCATGTAAAATGCATAGTTTTATCTTTATTTTTTAACAGTATTTTGTTTGAACCAGTGTATACAGAGACCTAGAGTAATCTCTTCATACAAGTATTGTTGTGTGGCATACAGTATATTCTGATGTTTTAATAGGTTTTCTAAGAAGCCTTTACTGATTGAGCACAGTAAAATTATTAAAGAGTGACTGCTGTCTCATTAACTACAGTATAAAACTTCTGAATATTATTTATTTTTTATATTAAGTCTTATTTGTTCAGTCTAATTTTGTAAGTGGGTATATATAATTATATACAGTACTTGTTAGCAGCAGAACTAATATGAATAAGAATGAAGTGACTCAATTATATTGATTTGTGAGCGGTGTGATTCTGTGCATCTGTTTAGATATACATGTATAAAAGATTTTCCCTAACATAACATTGACATTAAAGAGGTTATACTTCCAATTTATCTGTATTACTGAAGTATGTTTTTCTATACTGTTCACTTTGTATGAAGAAAATGTGAGTGGTGCTTGTGCATGTAAAACTCCTCTTATTGGAGTTATTAGGTGCATTTGGCGGCACAGGACGAGTACCAAGCTAAGTTCCTAGTTTTAAAGGGTTAGTTCACACAAAAATGAACTTTCTGTCATTAATTACTCACCCTCATGTCGTTCCACATCCGTAAGCCCTTCATCTTCGGAACACATATTAAAGGGGTGATACAATGCCATTTTTACAAGATGTAAAATAAGTCTCTGATGTCCCCAGAGTGTGTATGTGAAGTTTTAGCTCAAAATACCTCACACATAAGGTATAGCATGTTAAATTTGTTACTTTTTGAGGGTGAGCAAAATGCTCCGTTTTTGTGTGTGTCCCTTTAAATGCAAATGAGCTGCTGCGCCTAAGAAGAGGGCGGGGTTTCAAGAGCTCGTGTTAACGCGTAGTGTAGTGTTAGCAGCGCCGATTACCTCATGAAGACTCAATGAAAATGTCAGAAACTCTTCAGCCTTTTATGTTCAAACAGAGTCTGACAATGATGGAGAGACTCAAGAAGAAGGGACAACATGTAGAATGCAACAGGACGTTTCTGAACGGTTAGTTGCTTCATTTATGTAGACGATGTGGGATATCTTAAAGTCATTGATTAGCATATTCTGTCATGAATATATAAATCGCTCCTGTGGGAGCTGTTGTAAGATGCCTACAGAGCTAGAGAATATATGCTGCATGGAGACAGGTATAGTTTAGTTTAGTTACGGTTATAACTTTTGTTGGCATCTTGCTTTTATGACATGCTATTGCAATTGTGTTATGTACTGTAATGCAATAACATGGCCTCACCCCCTTTGTTGCGTGTTCTCGGAGGCGGGGTTTATGTAAATTGTAGGGTTAGTGATGTCACCAACCTGGGAAGAAGCTTGTTGTAGTCCCTACCAGCCGTTTGTTGTAGTCCTCAAAACAGAGAATTCTTTAAAAGAAAAGATCTCCCTTTGCTTTGAACTTTGAGCATCATAACTTTGCAGATGTTGTTTGTGCTCTAACATCAACATTACACACTAACTCAAGTAAAAAAAGAAAAAAAAAGAAGTGAAATCATAATGAACCGCCCCTTTAAGATATTTTTGATGAAATCTGAGAGGGTTTAAAAAATAAATAAAATTATCTCCTATAGAAAGCAACATAATTAGTATAATTATAGTATAGTATAATTCAAGGTCCAGAAAAGTAGTAAAGACCTTGTTAAAATAGTAAACGTGACTACAGTGGTGCATCCTTAAAGTTATGAACTATTTTAACAATGTCTTTACTACTTTTTTGGACCTTGAATGTGGTAATTATGTAGCTTTCTATGGGGGATAAAAAAAAAAAAAACCTCTCGGATTTCATCAAAAATATCTTAATTTGTGTTCCGAAAATGAACGAAGGTCTTACGGGTGTGCAACGACATGAAGGTGAGTAATTAATGACATAAATTTCATTTTTGGGTGAACTAACCCTTTAAGTAGTATGTGTAACAGTCCTTATGTATTTAAAATATAAAACATGAAAAACTTGAATGATATATTGTAAAAATATGTTTATTATACATTCACAGGAAATAAAAGAAAAAAATACATACAGTGAAAGTAAATGAGAACGTGTTTTATGCTCTAAAAAGTACCATAAAAGTGGTCCATGCCACTTGTTTGCTAAATTGCAAGTCATGCAATAGCTTTGTGTAAGAAATAGTCTAAAAGTTGACATGAAATGGAAATCTATAATCTATACAATCTATACTGTAAATACATTATTTTGATATAATTTTGAACGATTTCATTTATATTACCTTTTTTTTTTTTTTATCAAGCTTGCATTAAGATCTGCCTAAATCCAATCAACAACCAACAACCTTGTCCTACATTTTTTTCTTTACAATAATCTGCTACACTTTGATGTGTCACAAATTCACAATACAGATAAACCATTACTGCTTCCGTTACATTGCAACTTTATTCACTGGAAATTTTCACATCGCTGATGTTTAAAACAAGGCCCAGTGTTTGAATAACGCAACTACAAACAGTCTACAAACACAAGTTTTGAGAGGTATTGTGGAGGGAAAGTTTATTTGATTTTTAAACTGATCATATGGCTTCAGAACACTTAAAATATAATGCACAAGTACTGCAGTATGAACTGCTTTTATGGTGCTTTTTGGCATTTTGAAGTTTCACACTTTTAGGCCCCATTCACTTGCTCTCTATGAGATATAACTAAGACATTACTCAAAATATATCTTTTTGTGTTTCACAAAAGGGAATTTTATACAGGTCTGAAACAACATGAAGATGAAAAAATGTCAAATGTAGATTTTTGAGGTGAAATAATTTAAGCCTCGTTTAGACTGTCGGTCCAAATCCAATTTTTGTGCATAACCTTGTGGAAACCAATCATATTTATCATGTGAACAGCAAAAAAAAAAACACATTAATATGTGGTTTGAAATCCTATTCAAATCATATTTCTAGAAGTCTTTAATTCTGACCACTCTGATCGGTTTTCGTATAGTTTTTTTTTTTTTGCTTAGGCTATGTCACTTTCTCACGCCACATTAATACAGTAGCCTATGTCAGATGTTGTTGTATGAAACACACTGAAAGTCGTTGCAGAAATAAGGTTGCGTTGTTGCGAAGTGCAGGTCGAGTGGAAAAATATATAGGCCTACTGATAGTCGGCCTGGTGTAGGCCTACACCTCTGATTTTTTACACCGGCGGAGGCAGTAGCAGGGAATAAAGCCACTACATTTCTGCTGCTGCCTCATAAGTACTAGTTTAGCCCTGCGGCTACACATTGTCATGTTCTAAGTTTCTTGTATTGAAAACCCCTCCGTGTTGCTATTGTTTTTTGCTGTAGGTCTACCAATGCAACATAGCCATAGACACCAAAGCAGATATTCCCGGAAAACGAAAGAGCACCACAGGACACGAATAGGGAGTGCTGTGTAGATTACAAATTGTAGTCAGTTACTGAATACAAATTACGTGGGAAATTGTAGTTAATAACTTAATCTATTACATTACACATTTAAGGTAATATAATCTGATTACTTTTAGATTACTTTTGGCCTAACTCATTCATCATTGATTTGAATAGGATAATCTTGTTCCATATTAATATAAAAATACAAAGAGAAAGAAAATGTATTCCATTCTTTATCAACAACATGAAGTGCATAAGATATTACATCAGGGTTTTCCAAACTGGGGTTTGTGAGGAACTGTAGGGGGGTTTGTAAATGATGAAAAGCTAATAATTAATATTAGAAAAATTTAAAATCATTTAATTTTAAAACAAATCAAAAGAAAATAGTCATTGTGACTACAGTGTCTACCTTAATGTTATGAAGCGACGAGAATACTTTTTGTGCGCAAAAACAAAACAAAAGTAACGACTTTATTCAACAATTTGAACTGTTGTCATACTTAGTGAACTCAGTGCAGGCTTCCTTGTTTACGTCCGAATGCCAGCTCATCATTGGCCGGAACCTGTGTCAGCATCACATGCATGCGTCGTTCTGCTCACGTGTTTAGCTTTGGCCAATACTGAGTTGGCGTTCGGACGTAAACAAAGACGCCTGCACTAGTTCACTACGCATGACAACGGTTCAAATTTGTTGAAATAAGTCATTACTTTTGTTTTTGCGCAAAAAAAGTATTCTTGCCGCTTCATAACATTAAGATTAAACCACTGTAGTCACATTGACTTTTTTAACCATGTTTTTAACTACCTTTCTGGACGTCAAAAGGTGCAATGACGTTGCTGCCTATTTTTGGATCAGATACCCTCGGATTTCATCAAAAATATCTTAATTTGTGTTCCGAAGGTGAACGAAGGTCTTACAGGTGTGGAACAACATGAGGGTGAGTATTTAATGACAAATTTCATTTAAAAGATAAAAAAAAAAAAAATGGAATAATCGATAAATTATGAATAATTTATTGACATTTTGTAAATATTATGTTATCAATAAAAAGTAGTCTGATTATTAGTATTTTAAAAAGTTATATAATCTAATTACAAGTATTTAATTTTTGGAATCTGATTATGTAATCCAGATTACAAATGATCAGTTACTACCAAGCACTGCAAATAGGATCTAAAGAGTTGCGATACACAGTGTGGACAGTCAATCATTTAGATTAGTTTCCAATTGGATACACAAATAAATGGATTTGGACTGACAGTGTGAATCTAGCCTTAGATTGAACAGCCCTTTTAAGGTACAGCTAGGGCTGTGTCATTGATGTAGGAGTGTTTGTCATGAACACTGGCGTTTCAGAATTCAAAGCCTTGGGTCCAATCCACTGCCATTAAAAGTGACATATTCCATCTGTTATTGGAGGCGTTGAGTAGTGGCTAAAGTCAGGAACAGGACAATGAACGTTGTACCCTTAAACGCAGCTCCGCAACTCGGGTTGCACCAGAGTGATTGTCTTTGTAACTGTTCTGTAAATCACTGGATAAAAGCATTTCAGAGCACTATGATTTCTGGGTTCAAAACTTCAGCACCATTACATGCCCCTGATGGGTTATTAGACTGTCTATTTCTTGCAAAACAGGACTGCTGAATGTAATCCTTCTCTGGATGTACAGGAACAAATTCTGGATTCACTGTTTGGATGGATGGACCTTGAATCCCAGTCATAGTGACCTGCTGGAAGATCTCCATGGTGGTGTAATCGCTCATGAAAACAACAGCAGGTTGGGATGCAGGGATGAAGTCCGATCGTGTCATGTGAGAGATGGTCACTCCAGGGTCTTTGCTTTCTAAGCTTGTGACGTCATTGTCAACAGAAGTGCTCAAAGTTGAGTCTGTCTTACTGAAGACCATAGGGAAGATCTCTGTAGAAACAGACTCTCTGGTGGGGACTTGTGTTGGGGTGTCTAGTGGTGCGATCTCGTCTAGGATGGATGGGCTGCCCTCATCTTCACTGAGGAGGAGGATGGTGGGCTTCACACTAGTCTGAAAAATGGGAGGACTGCTAAGAGTAATCACCTTCCTTTTGCTCTCAACGACACACACTGTACTGGAATCACATCCCTCACTCTCCTCTAACCTCTGTCTGTTCAGTGGCTCCAGGATACCCTGCAGGAAAAAAACAGGAGAAAGTGACCAAAGGATCAATATAACTTGCACTGTTCAAACGGTAAGATTTGTTTTAAACAAAATTTATACTTTTATTCAGAAACAATACATTAATTTGTTCAAAAGTGACAGTAAAATCTTTTTACACTCTTACAAAAATAAAAAAAATCTATTTCAAATAAACTCTGTTGAACTTTGTTCATCAAAGAATTAAAAAAAAAAAAAAAAAAAAGTTTCACAGGTTCCACAAACTAAGCAGCACAATTGTTTTACTAATAAATGTTTCTTGAGCACCATATCAGTATTTAAATAATTTATGAAGGATCATAAGATGGAATAAAATAGAAAAACTTTTTTTTTTAATTGCAATATTTCAAAACATTGCTGGTTTTACTATATTTTTATCTAAAAAAAAATGCAGCCTTGGTGAGTATAAAATACTTTTTTTCCATTAAATGAATGAAATTCTTGCAAATAAAAGTAGTTTGGCATATTCCTCGAGAATAAATATTTTAACAAAACTGCTTCACAGCTTATTAATATTTAAACATATCTGTGTTAAGCTCAATAAGTTTTTTATGAAACCTTTTTTATGAAAAGGTTAATTCAATAATATAATAAACAATTACTTTTTGAGTTTTTGAAAAATAATTATGTTCTGAAAAATAATTAATGTTCTTTTCCAAGACCGTAAAATGTCAAAAAGTATTGTTTCATCATTATATTGTTTCTTGCTTACCAATTCATAGGCAATTTCAATTTTCTGAACAGCATTGCTATTCTCAGGATTTGGTATACTGGGCCACATCAGTTTCTTGGCTCTGTAAAAATACACATTGAGTTCTACATTAGTGATTTGTTATACAGTCACAGTCTTTCGGAAAGCGAAATGCATGCGTCTTTACCTGTGCAGAAGCCGACAGCTGAGGTGAACTGCTAGTAAAAGAATGATTATTCCCACAATCACCGCGGCTATAATGCTGCTCAAAGCCGTAAATTCTGTCGGAATAAGCCATTTTGTCAATACATATGTGACTATTTCAATCTATTTAATTAGAAAACAAACCTACTGACAGACACATTCTCAGACACATTTACTGAACAGATGTAAGGCAGATAAACTTTGAACAGCAGCTCAATGACAGACACAGTATCTCATGAAAAATATTCACCCGGCGGGTTTGTTTCAAAGTGTTTGAAATCACTGCGCTTTCCTTCTCCGGCCGCTGTAAATGCAGACAGCTGCACGCGGTACGCTCTGTTGCTTTCAAGATTCAGCAGCTCAAATCTGTTTTTGCTGGGATCAACTTCCAAGGCTGAAAAAGTTAAACGTGATAGAAAACAGCCAAAAAACAGACTGCAGTTTTTTTTGTTTTTTTTTTAAATGACATTTATAACTGTATTATTGTGGATTTAAAGGGATAGTTCACCCAAAAATGAAAATTATCCCATGATTTGGTCATCTGCCGGAAGCTTATTTGAATTTATTACGTTTTAAATATGGATATTTTTCTTGCAAAATGCATCACTTCACTTCAGAAGGCCTTTATTAACCCACTGGAGTAGTATGGATTACTTTTTTTTTTATGGATGGATGCTGTAACGAAGCGGGACTCAGGCAGAATCGTGGTCAGGATACAGGCAAAGGTCAGGACAGGCAGATATCACTCACAGGTCAGGATACAATAAACAGTCCAAAGGCAGGCGGCGGAGAATCGTACACAGGTAACAGGCAGACAGGCAGACAGGATAATAACGCTCAGAATTGTACACTGGGTGAAACAAGACTTCGCAATGAGGTGGTGTGTGAGTGAGTCTTAAATAGTCCAGATAACAGGCTACAGGTGTATGTGGCAAATGATGATTGGTGTGGAGTGTGCATGTGACAGGCAGGGAGGATTATGGGAAGTGTAGTCCAGGAATTGACAGGAATCATAACAGATGCATTATTTTTGACTTCAAAACGCAGCCCCCCATTCACAACCATTATAAACCTTAGAGGACTAAGGCTATTTTTAAATATATCTCAGATTGTGTTCACCTGAAAGAATAATATAGACCTAGGATGGCTTGAGGGTGAGTAAATCATTGGATAATTTTCATTTTTGGGTGAACTATCCCTTTAACTGATTCTTAAGAACTGGAACAAAATTGATTGATTGATTGATTGATTGATCGATATACCTCTCCATGCTTTGGTACAATTCCAATTGCCATCACACATTTCATCAAAACATTTTCCAAATGATAATCAGTGAGCTGTTAACTTTGGAATCGCTGCAACCATATCGGCAGATCCTGTTATTGCGTTCAACTCATTGAAGCAGTTAAAGATGCTTCTTACTTTGTGTTTCTTAGAAAAAATAATAGCATACTACAACCCCATTTCCAGAAAGGTTGGGACATTTTGTAAAATGCAATAAAATCAAGAATCTGTGATTTGTTTATTCCCTTAAACCTTTATTTAACTGACAAAAGTACAAAGAAAAGAATTCCAATGTTTCAACTGACCAACTTAATTGTATTTTGTGAATATAAACAAATTTTGATTTTGATGGCTGCAACACACTCTAAAAAAGTTGGGACAGAGCCATGTTTACCACTGTCACATCACCTCTCCTTTTAATTACACTTTTTAAATGAGGATACTTATTGTTGAAGTACAGGGATGCTTGGAATTGTTAGCTCACTACATTTCCAAATTCTAATTTATTATTATTTTTTTTAGAAACATCTGACAATGAATGTTGACAATCAGATACAAATTCAAGGGACAATTAATAATAATAATAACTAAACTTTTAAATCTACCAGTTATGTCTAATATTTCATTTTAAATATTAACTTTATAATAAAACATTTTAAATTACTAATTAAACACTTACATGCCACCTGTAGCAGCACGGGTTTCTGTATTCAGTTGAAAACATTTATCACATTAAATGAAGGTAAAAATGTCAATTTCTGACATGTTTTGTCCAAGTTCTCAAGAATCTCAGATAAGCATTTTATGATGGTGAATTATATAAAGCTGACTTCTACTCACATATTTCATTATTGTCCTCTGTGTAGTGGATGTAGTAGCCTAATAAGAATCCACGCAAGTCTTCCTCAGACACGGGACTCCACGTGATCACTGAGGAATGCTGGGTAATATTCAAAATGCTCACATTCCCAGGAGCACTAATAGGACCTGAAAGCCCAAAGTGCTTCAGGTCAGTCAGATATAAAGATACATCTGTTATCTAGAGCAGACCAGTTAAAAATGTAGATATTCTGCTTTGAATTTTCAGTGCTTTAGCTTAAAGGGTTAGTTCACCCAAAAATGAAAATTCTGTCATTTATTACTCACCCTCATGCTGTTCCACACCCGTAAAACCTTCGTTAATCTTCGGAACACAAATTAAGATATTTTTGTTGAAATCCGATGGCTCAGTGAGGCCTGCATAGCCAGCAATGACATTTCCTCTCTCAAGATCCATTAATGTACTAAAAACATATTTAAATCAGTTCATGTGAGTACAGTGGTTCAATATTAATATTATAAAGCGACGAGAATATTTTTGGAGATTCGGAGCATAATGAATCAGCGTGTCGAATCATGATTCAGATCGCGTGTCAAACCGCCACACTGCTGAAATCACATGACTTTGGTGCTCCGAACCGCTGATTCGACACGCTGATTCATTATGCTCCGATGCTTCCTGAAGCAGTGTTTTGAAATCGGCCATCACTATATAAGTTGTTATTTTTATATTTTTTTGGCGCACCAAAAATATTCTCGTCGCTTTATAATATTAATATTGAACCACTGTACTCACATGAACTGATTTAGATGTGTTTTTAGTACCTTTATGGATCTTGAGAGAGGAAATGTCATTTCTGGCTATGCAGGCCTCACGGAGCCATCGGATTTCAACTAAAATATCTTAACTTGTGCTCCGAAGATTACGAAGGTCTTACGGGTGTGGAACGACATGAGGGTAAGTAATAAATTACAGAATTTTCATTTTTGGGTGAACTAACCCTTTAATTTTTAGCTTGCACGTATTTCGGTAGCACATATTTCTCAGCCAGAGAATTCACTGACTTCTTTTAGACTACAGATGAATGCTTTTCAAACAAACAATATTATTGCTTATTTAGATGTTTAGCTTCTTAAATGAAACCCTAAACCAAATTTTCTGAGATTTTAACAGAGTTACGAGTGTTGAACATCATAGAAGTCAATGTTACTATCCGTTAGTTTTGAATGTAGGAGAAAACGAGTTAATTTTAAACCTTTTTGTGCTATTTTCAACTTCCGGGTTTAAATTTGTCTTTGTGTCACAAAATGTGACGTTCTTTCGTACTATAGTACAGTGATGACTCATCTGTGTCATAACTATTCATGAGACTGCGTATCCTTATCCTATGAGAAGATAAGTCATGACAGCACACGCTTAATTATTCATGACAGCACATGTTGATTTCCTCTGACAGGCTTCAAACAGTGAGATCACATACAATAAGCATGAAATGCATTAATGGATCAAAAACGAGTGTTTTTGCTTTGTAAGAGTTTCTGCGTCACATAAGTTCTTTTCAATATCTCTCTTTGACACAAATGCGATTCATCCACACTGTGAGTGTAACCGGTCTTTATGGCTCTTTAACCAATCAAACGGCTTATGAAAATGCCGCAAAATAAGTCACAAAACGTATCAAAGATGCTACAGCGTGTTCATGTATGTATTCGATGCAGAGAGCAAAATGCGAATGGCTGTGCATTTATTAGTGCATTAAATTATAGCAGAAACCATGTGTATATTGTGTTGCATGTAATGGTAATTTGCAGCATGCATTTGTGGGAAGCTTTGATGCTTTCAATGAGAGCGAAATAAAACTGTCTGAATCAGAAGCCGTTGCTATGTTGTCAGTCTCCCCTCATCCCCCTCCACTCCGCAGCTTAACCACACCCACTTCTGTAGCATTTTTCAAAACTGGTGAGAACTGACTGCTGCTGAAACGGTTTGTTTCATGACCCTTTAATTAACATAACCAGCACAAAATCCTTTGTCAATCAGCTTAAAGGATTAGTTCACTTTCAAATAAAATTTTCCTGATAATTTACTCACCCCCATGTCATCCAAGATGTTCATGTCTTTCTTTATTCAGTCGAAAATAAATTTTCTACTTACAGAAAAAAATGGAACTGGCGCCGCGTTCGTTCAGTAAGTTGAATAGGGAAGGTGTAGGACACACAGCGTAAGCTTTTTGAAGAATACGGAAAGCGGAAGCACGTGCTAGGCGATCATTTGTGTTTATAAAGCATATACAGTTGTATTTTTTTGGAAAATGACCGATAGTTTCGCTAGATAAGACCCTTATTCCTCGTCTGGTATTGTTTAAAGCCCTTTGAAGCTGCACTGAAACTGTAATTTTGACCTTCAACCGTTTGGAGGCCATTGAAGTCCACTATAAGGGGAAATAATCCAGGAATGTTTTAATCAAAAACCTTCATTTCTTTTCAACTGAAGAAAGAAAGACATGAACATCTTGGATGACATGGGGGTGAGTAAATTATCAGGAAAATTTTATTTGAAAGTGAACTAATCTTTTAATAGGGATGTTTTGCTAGTGAACAGCACAGATATCCTGGTTAATCAACTATACACTACCAGGTCTAACCAGTATATATCAGGCTGGAAAAGTATTAGCAGTTCTATATATTAGTAGTTTTATGAATATTTGGACTCACTTCCTTCACTCAAATAAGCTTGGGCTGTGCCATATGTCTTCTCACTGTTGTTCACATTCTTCATGTTGCAGGTGTCCGCGTCTGGTCTGGTGTGCAGGAAGAAAAAATATCTTGTATAGGGCTGAAAAACTACATAGGAAAAAAATAAAAATAAATTAAGAACATTGTTGCAGTTCGTAATGCTGTTAATAAATAAAGCTCTTATTCACCCTTGTCTATAATCAAGGTAAAACAAATATGAAAGTATCTAATATGCTGATAACAAAGCATTACATAATTTACAGTAGTTGCCAAAAGTGATGTCCGGCCTAGGAAAATTGACATCTTCACCATTTATTTAAACATTATAAAAAATGTGTTAAAGATTTTGTAATCATATTATGTAGTTGTGCTTGGAGTCAATTGTTTTATTTGTGAAAACACAATGAAACAAATTATAATTTTTGGCCAAGGCTATCATGTTGTAGTCAATGTATGGTTTTCCTTTTTCTATGCATTTTTTTGTTTGATTTTTTTTCAGCAGTTGCTGCTTCGAGTTCGAAGCTTGTGTCGGAGCATCGGTGTCAGACGGCCATCACTACTTTGTGCCACTTTGTACTTCGTAGTATATATCTTGCTGCTAAAGTCTGTCGTGTTTATTGTAGAAGTTACTTATAGCTTTTATAATTCTAGTCGTGTCTTGATCTGCCTTGTTCCTGGCCATCTGCTGTCTGCCTTGTCGTGTCTTGTCTTGCTGTGTCTCAAGTTTTGTCTAGTCCTGCCCAGCAAGCTGAGCTACCCTGGCCGCTCTCTCTGGCTGCATTTACACTGCAAGTCTTAATGCAGAGATCCGATCTTTTGACCATATCCAATTTTTTTTTTGGCCAGTGTGTTTACATTGACTTTAGACGTGACGTTTTACATGCACATAGTAGATCCTCGGGTTTTGAACGGTCGTGCAGCGGCCGCTCTCTCTCAGCCTGCCCGTCATCGTGCCTCATCCCTACCTACTGTTTGGACTGTATTCACTACCTCTCGCTCAATATCTTGTCTAACGTCTTGTCTTGTCAATAAACCTCCCTCATAGATCCCCTGACAAAATCAAAGTCATTTTGGTATTGTCTTTAGCCCAGAACACACCAAGCCGGCGGTCAGCTGTCGGGCAGTTTTTGTTCGTCGGCCGACTAAGTTTTCTCAGTGTGTTCCACACCGTCAGCTAAAGTTGGTCCTCGACGGCTTTTTTCGACTGATTCGACATGTTGAATCGGCGTCGGAGCTCGTCGGTCAGTCGGGCCATCTGATCATTCTGATTGACTGTTCAGCTACTGCCACCTGCTGGTACGGAAAGGCATTTCTTCTTACGCAGGCGCAGAACGGACGTGCTACTTGGCCGACGGGTGTCGAGCATCAGTTTGGTGTGTCAGGGCAATTTTGGACCCAGACACTGCCGACGTGAGCCAACCCCGCAGTCTGCTTCCGTCGCCACTAGTTTGTCGGCGTTGGCTTGGTGTGTTCCCGGGCTTTAGAGTTTAGCTTCTTTACCTGTGTTTAGTCTCTGTGTCCTTGGTTCCTATGGTGTCTTATTAGTTGATTGATCCTTCCCATCTGTGCCTTATTTTAGCACTCAATATCTTGTATATTTATGGGTACGTTTACATGACGATGTACTAAAAACAGAAAAGTTGTTTTTCGCAAACAGATGACAACATTGTCAAAATTCGCACAAATCTGCAAAAATACAGCGTTTTTAATAGTTATGCATGACAGGCCAGTAGTTGGCGAAAAAAAAAAAATGTGCCTATAGACTGAATACATAATACCCATGCACATGATGTCACTGTTGTTGGCTTACAAATTTATAAAATGTTATATCCAGGTTCCAATGTAATAGTATATAAACTGAAAAAGTTATGTACATTGTGTTTTACATTTTGAGGTAAAGATGATGACATTCTAAGGAGATCAAGTCAGGCAGCCCATGTGTCTGAGACATTAACCTTTTGTCTTTATGCACTTCTTGACCATTGGGCAGGGTCCCAAGTTAAAGGTGAATGCTAAGCTCAAGGCACAGCTGTGCCTTTGTCTCTATGATAATGTGAATGTATGGGCGATACTGTCAGGCTGATTGGATTAGCACCTGTGCATTTGAATGACACTGTTATGCTGATGAGATCAGGGCTGGAGAAATTCCGGTAACGGGATGATTCCTGTACTGCATTTGCATGCTTTGTTTAGATTGTCTCCACCTCTATGTATCCCTTCCACTTGAAAGGTATAAACTTTACTGTGCTGAGCTATAGTCAGACTTGGATGACTACAGCGACGCACAGCGAGTCCTCAATAAAGAGTAACTTCTGTAAGAAAGATATCCCAACGTCTCCTGGTCTCTGTTTTGACGAGGAAAAGGGTTCCTACAGTTTTGGTGCCGTGACCCGGATAGAGCTCCTCACCTGAATCCAGATTGAAACTTCAAGCTCAACAAAGATCTGTCTTTGTTCCAGACTGATTTTTTTTGTACAACCAAGGGTTGGTGAGTGCCACTCTATCCAAAAGAACCTTTAAGACCAGTACAAATTTGTTGTCCTCTGCGCCGTCAGAGAAGAGTTAACAGACAGCTGTAGCATTTGGTTAATCCAAAACACACACATACATTCAAATTTATCCTCTAAAAAATTTTCTTTTAGAGATGAAGGTTATCCTCTGTTCAGGCAGGGAAGATTAGCATTACGTGCTAATATTGGTTATCCTCTGTTCAGGCAGGGAAGATTAGCATTACGTGCTAATATTGGTTATCCTCTGTTCAGGCAGGGAAGATTAACATTTCCCTCTGTTTTGGAAGAGAAGAATTGGTTACCCTCTGTTTCGGCAGGGAAGCTTAGCGTAAAGTACTAGTAATTTGTGTTATCCTCTGCTTTACCAAGGAAGGTTAACAATAGTTGATCTGTGTTAACAAGTGTACCCTCTGTTGATCAGAGAAGTTTTAATGTTTTGATTGTGTGGTAACAAAGAAACTCATAAAATGTTTAGAAAGAATGCTAGATTGATACCCACAACTAAAAAAGGTGGTCTCGCGACTCCTTTGAGGTCAGATAGCGAATTCAAATCACTGTAAGAAGTGCAAAAGAACCTAATAGTCACTGAGAAAGTTAGACAAGAACTAACTCAGAAATATGAGATCCATCCAGACAAGACTTGGTCTGTAGATGAGTGTAAAAAGGTACTAGGAGCATGTATTCACAAGAACAATGTGAAAGGCATTATCTGCTGCCACAGAGAATTTGGTTTAGCGCTTGCTACACAACAGTCTCAGCGTAACTCAGAGCTAGAGGAACAGAACAAAGAGCTCCGTGCTAGAGTATCCTCTTTGACTAAGAAATTGAAGTGCAATAAAGCTGCAGCAAAAACTCTAGTTAGTCAGACTGAAAACAATTATCCTGACTTACAAGCTTTCTTTGTAACAGATGTAGCCATCCAATTAGTAACTGATGTGCCTGTAGATCCAGGTATGTGGCGCTAGGAGAAGATCTCAGGGAACTGAGGGAATTGATAGTGTTCCTCCCAACTCTGTTGTCCAAGTACAAACTGTTGCCAAAATGCTAGGACCTAAAGATATAGAGAGACTATCCCAGAGCTGACCCTCAGCAAGCACACATTTTTGTGAATTTAGAAGAGCACTGATCAGCAAAATGCATCTCTACGACATGTTGTTAGCAGAAGTCACAAAGTTGATCTGTCAAATTCTAACTGAATCTGAATTACACATTGTTGCCTCCTTGTAAGGGAAAAACTGATGTTTTGGTAGTAATAGACAAGTTTTCGAGATGGATAGAAGCTTATCCAACAGGGCGTGCTACAGCTGCACATACTGCTAAATGTATTGTCACTGATTTAATTCCCAGATGGGGATTACCAGATTGCATTGACTCAGATCAAGGTACACACTTCACAGGACAGGTAGTAAAAGAAGTGTTTAAAATGTTGAAGATTAAGTGGAATCTTCCATGCCCATACAGGCCACAAGCATCAGGACAGGTTGAACGAGCAAACAGAACAATCAAAACCAGGCTAAGCAAAATGCATCAGGAAGGAGTACCATGGGTTGAAGCGCTGACAGTGGTACTGTGTAGTATGAGAGCGTCACCGAACAGATCAGTAGGACTGGACGCCCAATGCAGATGCCAGGTGTGAATGATCTTAGAAATGCTGATGTACACATTACCTCAGATGCCCTGATCACTTACTGTGAAAACCTCACAAATGCAGTACAGAGTGCCAGAGAGAGAGTTGAGTCGTGTTGGCAGACTCCACCAGAAGGTGGACACACGATCATCCCAGGTCAGTGGGTCATGCTAAAATCAATCAGAAACAAGCCGTTAGAGCCTAAGTGGCACGGACCACATCAAGTGATGCTGATTACAGCAGCTGCAGTGTTGTGTCAGGGAAGGAAAACCTGGACTCATGTGTCACACTGTAAAGTTGTTCCCCCACCTACAGGGATAGGATAGGACACACGGATGAGTGAGGAGCCCAGGGAAGAACTGAATGCAACAGGCTTCGGGGGCCAACCCTGCGGTGAAGACTCCCTCATAGGCCTTCCCCATCCACTAGTCCATCCTTACCTCACTGTTCTTTAGGTGTCGCAGGAAGTAAGAAATAGGGAAAGAAGGAACAACAATAGCAGACTCAGACCGAACAAAGGATACATCCCTAGTGTTTGCAGTCTCTTACAACAAATACTGCTCCTGTCGTCTTTTGTTTTCTTTCTTACTCTGTGCAGATACCACTTGATGGCTGTCCCGAGACCCATACACACCGACCTCCTCACCTGCGTATGAAGCCACAACCTCTAAAAGACAACTAGACCCACTGCCGAGCCAACGGTCACAGAAGAAAATAAATAAAAATAAAAATACACAACGCAGAGATTTACATACGGGAACATCCATCAACATGATCTAGATTGCCGTACTAGTAATCCAAAAAGACGTTTTGATCTTATAGAAAAATTACACTAGATGACTGAAGATAATTCTTCATGGTTCGGAAACCTGTTAGGTAAACCCTGGCTGTGGATCAAGGATTGCTATTTCTGATGTTGTTTTTCCTACTGGTGTACTATCTATGCGTCCACAGTATCAAGTGTTTCATTCAACAAATGATCCATGCCCATCACGAGGAAATGACAGTTCCAACCAGAAAAGACTATTACCCGTAAGAAATTAATGGACCCTAGCTGCATGTTTGTTTCTGTTTCTGCATGCCATTCGTTACTTCAGACAATCAACACAGAGCAAGTGATATGTGCCGTAATGTTACAAGAATGAAACTTTTAAGTGTCTAAATTTGTATTTTGTGAGAGTTATTAGAACTCTCAAAGGGGGAACTGTTGGATTACAAATTTATAAAATGTTATATCTAGGCTCCAATGTAAAAGTATATAAACGGAAAAGGTTATGTACATTGTGTTTTTCATTTTGAGGTAAAGATTATGACATTCTAAGGAGATCAAGCCAGGCAGCCCAGGTGTCTGAGACATTAACCTTTTGTCTTTATGCACTTCCTAACCATTGGGCAGGGTCCCAAGTTAAAGGTGAATGCTAAGCTCAAGGCACAGCTGTGCCTTTGTCTCTATGGTAATGTGAATGTATGGGCTATACTGTCAGGCTGATTGGATGCATTTGAATGATACTGTTGTGCTGATGAGATCAGGGCTGGAGAAATTCCGGTAACGGGCTGATTCCTGTACTGCATTTGCATGTACCTACACCGTTTTCACAATTTTTTGTAGTTTACAAAGAGAGGATAATGGTATCTTTTTCAAAAACTTGCACTTTAAAACCTTGTTTTCAAAGGTTTGCATTTTCAGGCCCCCAAAACATCACTGTCATGTAAATGAACGGCCAAAATGCATAAAAAGTTTTCCTTTTTTATTTGAAAACTGTGTCATGTAAACTGCCCCTATTCCCCTATTTGTTTCAATTCTTTGTCTGTTCTTGTTGTTTGTGTTTTTTTGTTTGTTTGTTTTTGTTTTTTGGTCCTTGTCTGTATACCTGAGTGCCTGGATTATTAAAGTATCATTTGTGCTTAGATCCTCGACTTTGTAGGAATAACCAACAGAGTGTCACAGAGAGAAATCCTGTAGATAATCATGACTGTGTGTCAAAGTCAGCAAGTCTCTTACAAATATAAAAAAATTACTGTAAGAAAGACAAGTTTAGGTCAAATGGTTAAATGGATCTCATATTAATAATTAAAAACGCTTTTTATGATGAGAAATATGTTTGAAAATTTTCGAAAATAATGATAAAAAAATATACAGTATCTTGTATTGAAATATTGATTTCTTTTTTACAAGATATTTATACACTTTTATTTATACCATAGCACGTTTTTAGAGTTATCAAATCAATGATTACAACATAAAAACTAAGATTACATTCCTAAGAATTTTTTTTTACACTAGGTTTTTTTTCATCATTTTGGACATCCTTAGTGTCCCATTATACAAATATACTGTTATAAAGTTATTTCACCCTATTTATAGGAGAATAAAAGGGAACAGTACTGCTCTCAGTTATGTCAGTTATTTCTCTGT
Source organism: Anabarilius grahami (assembly GCA_003731715.1). NCBI lineage: Eukaryota > Metazoa > Chordata > Actinopteri > Cypriniformes > Xenocyprididae > Anabarilius > Anabarilius grahami. The sequence continues at coordinate 103,786 of RJVU01060737.1, forward strand.
GCGCCCGCTTCTCATAGAATGGTCGGAAAGCTGGTATCTGTCCTTTGGCCCACCACTCCACAGAATAACACACGTTAGAGACAGAGCTGCTCCAGGAGAGACTGAAACTGTTGTTTCTGGTTATGTTAACACTGAGTAGCCCAAACGAATCTAAAAAAAAAGGAAAAAAAAAAAGGTAAATAATACACAGCATTTTCAGCAGCTTGGCAAATACCCTCATAAAATATTCAAATATACAGCGTTTACTCATTGGACATACAGTAAAGCTAACCAGAGTACTCTGCATGTTGCATGCAACAAAATATGAAAGCAATGTACCTCTCCACTCATCCATTTTCTCAATGGCTATGCTGGAAATGGGAGACGATCCAGCACTGTTTAAAGCCCTGACACTGATGCTGTATGCGGAGTAAGACAGGATCAGGTTGAGAGATGGATCTTTAATGTTGAAACTGTCCTGATTAATGGGTTCCCCGGATACTTTCCTCACTGTCACATTGTAGTCAGCAACAGCCTCACTGTTTGCATACTGGAAAAAAAGATGATCACCCTTGACAAAAAATCATTATGTGTACAGGATTCCATATGGGAACTTTTTGATGGGATCTTGGTAAAACTTTAGAATTTAGTTCCATTATTAATGAGTAACTGCACAGGAACAAATGTGTAATACATTATCAACATTCTAACATGGGCTTGTATTTTACTAAATATTTTTTTAATAATATTTTCAACTCAAAAGTAAATTTGCATGTAATGTAGTTATTTTAATACATTTTAAATTGTTATTTTGTAAAAAAAAATAATAATAATAAAATAAATCAAAAACGACTTCCTAACCAAAATAAAGTCAGATGAAGATGCCAATGCTTATGCAATGCTTGATGACTGTGCACCCACAGGTACCTGCTCCTCAGCCATCTGGAGAACCTGGGATTCAGGGTCAACTTTGGCAAGAGCTCGCTGCTCCCCAACTAACAAATTTCGTTCCTGGGGGCAGTTTTCGATTGGGGGCTTGGCTCTCTCAGGAGAGCGCCTTGAGAATCAGGAGCATGGTGGCCTTGTTCGAGGCGGGGTCTCTTCTCCCCCTCAACAGGTTTCAGGAGCTGTTGGACCTCATGACGGCAGCTTCTTCAGTCGTTCCGCTAGGCCAACACATTCTCAAGGTGACCCATAGCTGTGTCAGGGCCTTGGTCCTTCTGAAATCACATTGCGTTTATCAGAACAGGATAACGCTGGGTTCGATGATCATGACAGATGCCTCCAAAATGGGCTGGGATGCCCCATGTTGGAATGGCACATCAACCACCTAGAAATGATCGCAGTGATTCTGGCCTTCAAGGAGTTCCAGCAGGACAACAGGATGGTGGTTGCTTTTTAAACCACCAAGGAGATCTCAGGTCTCGCCCTCTGCACAGACTGGCGAACCGTCTTCTCCTATGGGCACAGATGAACCTCCGCTCAGTGAGAGAGGTTCATGTGCCGGGCTCCTCAAACATAGGAGCAGACATGCTGTCGTGTGGCTGACCGCCCCCAGGGGAATGGAGACTCCACCCCCAGGCGGTCAACATGGTCAGACAGATGTGGATCTCTTCGTGACGGAAGATGGCCTCATCTGCGCCTTAACGCCGTCCCTCCTGCAGCCCTGTTCCCGCAGGTTATCAGTCGGATCAGGGAAGACATATGTTCAGTACTTCTGGTGGCACCACACTGGCAGAACCAGCCTTGGTTCCCAGAAATGGTCCAGCTGCTGTCAGCAGCCCCGTGGTCCCTACCGAGAGAGACCTTCTCTCCCAGGTGAGAGGGACAATTTGGCACCCCCAACCGGAGTTGTGGAACCTGCATGTCTGGCCCCTTGACGAGAGCCACCAGGCCTTTTCCAGGGGGTCATGAGAACAATCTTGGAGGCAAGGCGCCTTTACGTCCCGAAATGGTCTGTTTTCTCAAGCTATAGCTTAGCTTGGATACTAGACCCTACTAAATGTGATATTGTGTCACTTCTCATGTTTCTGCAGGAGATGCAGGATGGTGGGCGCGCCCCCTCCACACTCAAGGTGTATGTGGCAGCCATTGCGGCGAATCATGCCCCGATTGCTGGCCAATCGATTGGGAAACACAACATGGTTATTCAGTGCCCTCCCTTTGAGCCACTTCAGTGCCCTCCCTTTGAGCCACTCGAATCGACCGACCTTCGTTCCCTCTCGCTTAAGACTGCCCTCTTGCTGACTTTACAGCCAGTCATTCAAGCAAGTTGGTGATCCACAGGCTCTATCTGTGGAACCATCCTGCCTTGATGGTTCCACATCATGATTACGACATCTCTAATGAAGAGATGTCGTATCGATCACAAGTTCAATATGGAGTACCACAAGGCTCAGTACTAGGACCGTTGCTTTTCACTCTGTACATGCTGCCCTTAGGAGAGATAATTAGGAAGCATGGCGTTAGTTTTCACTGCTACGCTGACGATACTCAGCTCNATCCTGTTATCTCAGGGAACCAGGGTTACGTGAGTAGCCTTAAACATTTTAGAATATAAACTGCTTAATCGTCCATTTTCAGTTTTACTAAATATGAAGTGTTTGTGTCCCTTCTATTGTGAGTTTAACTTTAATCATGCCCAACAGATATCTTTTTTAAAGCAGTGGGTGAGTAATTCACTCTTTAATTTGCTTCATAAAAGCCTACTTTGAGATTCTGTTGACAAACATGTTTATAGTGCATTATTTTCAACGTGTTTATTGCTAGCCCTGCAAAAATAGACATAGCTCAAGTAATTCATGTGCAATGTATCTGGTTGCCACGACAACCTCACGCTTGCTGCTGCTCTATGTAATCAGTAAAGCCACTTGAATGGTACACAGGGTATGAATTTGTAAGTTTACTACTAAAAAGTGTATCTTTTAGGTTTTTTTTATTTAAAAGTGTAACTGACCAAATCGACTGGCTTGGTTTGGCCCCCCAAACTCAAATGTCAAGCTACACCTATTCATTCTAACAACTAATATTAACTAACAAGAAACTCTGATTAGTTTATTTATTTGTTTGTTTGTTTGTTTTTACAATTGCTAGGACACATTTCTCAATACTTGGTTTACTTTTTCAAAACTCTTCACACAGCACAACAGCTGTATATGTGAGCTAAACTGTGGGTAATTTATCATTTATCTTTGGCACAAAATGCATTTCAAATGGCATGACGTCATTTCTCACTCAGACACGAAGAGCACCAAAACTCTTCTCACAGTTCTCTTTAGGACAGTTTTCTTTCAGCTTGGCACAGCAATACATTTCACATTCAAAATACACTAAAACTACCAAAACACTTCAACTTCTCCATAACAACAATCACACTTTTTTTCCCCACCCAACAATCACACTTTGTCACTAAAGACACTAAAAACACTAACAACAGGTAGCAGGAATAATTTTGTACTGTAATGTTAATGTAACATATTCTTAAATGATTTCTGATAAACTGTAGAGAGGTGTCATTCTTGTTTTGTAAAGAAATTTTTACAAAAACAGAAATAATTAGTGGAGCTTGTGCAGCAAGCATCATTATCTCATATACTTCTTCTTCTTCTTCTTCTTCTTCTGTACATATTATGGCATCTAACTCATCCTGCACTGTTTTTCGCAGACCATGAATGAGATGTGAAATCATGCTGCTTATTGAGGACAACACTGCTATGACTTTTATAAGCAATCAGTCATATGATGTTCATCCAGTGGGTGAAAAATCACATAGAATTAACATTGTACAGAAGTTCGTGACATCATATCTCCACATCAGAATTTCATCGAGACTTGTAGGTGGACACCTTTACCCAGCAAGCAGCCAATAAATAGTGACATACAGCCATTTAGAGCACCATGGCAACTGTATGGCAGCATGAATAAGCCATGTCTTAGCACCAGAACATCATAGAGACTCAGGGATTGGCTCTTTTCATTCAGACACACATCCATTCTGTTACTTTCAACTTTGTAACACTCTAGTCACACTCTAGCAACCATTTACAGCACCCTAGCACTGTATGGCAGCACGGTTGTAAAACAATCTGTAGGTATCTCAATAGTAACTGCGTAGCCACACCCTATAGCAACCACTTAGAGCAAGCTAGCAACCGTATAGCAACATATACACACCATATCTCAGCATCAGAACATTGCATAGACTTGGGAGTTAGATTTCTAGCAATCACGCAAAAGATCTAAGTAACTGCCTAGTGCAGAGTTTTGCAAGCACCTCTCACATTTTCTTCAGAAAATATACATGTCTAGTTGTGTAATGCTATTGTTTTTTAGGTCATTGTTTTATGATTGTCAAAGTGTGTTTGTTGGGTGAAAACACTGTTTTATGCAGTAGTTCACTACTAGCTAACCAGTAACTACTTTTTCATACCTCCCCGAGAACTACTAAGAAACTATATACACTTTCATAATTAATGTGAAACTAATCAATATCATACAGGACAGATTAAAATTTTAACACTACTTCAATTAATATTTAACCACATAATCAATATAATAGTAGACTTATGATTTGGGTAAGTTGTAAATGATTAGTACATTGTAACAGTTCTGTTATAGAACTATTTACTAACCTTGGATAATAATTGTCTCTAATTATACAATGGATGGTTGCATGCAGTTTTCAAGACTTTAGATGCATGGCCAATTTTCCATCATTCCTCTGAACTTTTCTTAGTCCCTTTTCTATTGTTAACATTATGTCACAGTGTGTAGTTCTTTGTTTTCCCTGGTATCGTCTTCTTGAGTTATTTTGATCGTCTTCTTGAGAACAAAATATCTTGTCACACAATAGGCAATTTGAAAAAACAAACAAACAAAAAAAGCTGTTTGACCAGCATCTAAAATATACATTGGCACCATAGATGGCCTTGGGAAATTAAATATCTTAGTACCTCCCACATCACGACCACTTTTCTCTCTCCTGCAGATACAAAATGGCTTTGTATATCGTCTTGAATTTCCCATTTGATTGATGGTGCATCTGTGAGTTCTGGAGAAGAAAGACATTGAAAATACAGTTGTCAGTTAAATATAAAAGATAAAGTGTGCAATTTTCTCTGCCACCAGCAGCACAAAATAGAATTTTGTTTGAGCGAAGCAGATGGGAACAACACTGGCCCAACTAATGCTGTGAGTTTAGTGTGGCTCTACCTGTTTAATTAAACAATGGAAGATTTGTGTTTAAATGGAAGAAGTGTTTGTAAATTGATCTGTTTCATAACCAAAATTACACATTTCACTATTAAAAAAAGTATACATTTTCAATAAAATACTGAAATCAGTAAATACACACATTTGTATTTATCCACTTTGTAAACCCCTGTCATCAACTCACCTTGTGGGACCATGATGACCTCACTGAGAGGACACTGCTCACACTTTGCATTGTGAACACAATGTATTTGCAACTCGTAGGACAGAGAAGATGTCAAATTCCACATAATAAATTCTCTGTAGTTTTTAGACTGTTGCTGCAGAGTACAGAAGTAGAAAATTAGGCGAAACAAGCAAGCACATTTACATCTCTAGTGTCAGTTGCCTGTAGCAAATTTTACTATAAGCCCTATATTATAATAATAATTCTTTACATTTGTATTGTGCTTTTCTGGGTACTCAAAGCGCTTTACATATGGAAGGGGGAATCTCCTCGACCACCACCAATGCGCAGCATCCACCTGGATGATGCGACGGCAGCCATATTGCGCCAGAATGCCCACCACACACCAGCTTATCGGTGGAGAGGAGACAGAGTGATGAAGCCAATCAGTATATGGGGATGATTGAGGCCATGATGGACAGAGGCCAATGGGCAAATTTGGCCAGGATGTCGGGGTAACACCCCTACTCTTTTCGAAGGACATCCTATGATTTTTAACGACCACAGAGAGTCAGGACCTCGGTTTAACGTCTCATCCGAAGAATGGTGCTTTTTGACAGTCTAGTNCGAAGGACATCCTGGGATTTTTAACGACCACAGAGAGTCAGGACCTCGGTTTAACGTCTCATCCGAAGAATGGTGCTTTTTGACAGTCTAGTGTCCCCATCACTATACTGGGGTGTTAGGACCCACACAGACCACAGGGTGAGCACCCCCTGCTGGCCTCACTAACACATCCCAAGTGAAAAAAAAGTACACTTCTATAATGTACTTAAAGTGCTCTATTTTCGCACACAAATTTTGTACTTAATATACAAAAAATTCTTCTTTAGTACTACTTAAGATTATCTTAAGAACATCTAAGTGTACTCAACTGTACTATTTTGAGACACCATGAAATATGAACTAAAATGTGCTTTTAATATACTATCTCTGTATTTAAAAAATGTGTTTAGTTACCACTTGTAGTACACTATGGGTTCAAATGTACTATAAGTGATATCTAAATACATTTTTCAAATACAGAGAAAGTATTTTTCACCTGGGATATAGTGTAAAAAGTTTGAGGGTTTAAAGGTCGGCTGGATGGATGGTGAATGGAAGGATGTATGGATGGATGGATGGATCATGCCATGTAGTCAGGGGCACAATGGATGATGCACCATTAGTTCATAAATACCTCCACAACCTACCTAAGATAATAAATGTCCCTGAAAATTCATTGCCAGCAGCCATATCACCCTGTAGCCCAAGACTGGTTGCCCACTGAAGCTAAGCAGGGCTGAGCCTGGTTAGTACCTGGATGGGAGACCTCCTGGGAAAACCAGGTAGCTGCTGGAAGAGGTGTTAGTGAGGCCAGCAGGGGGTGCTCACCCTGTGGTCTGTGTGGGTCCTAACGCCCCAGTATAGTGATTGGGACACTGTACTGAAACAAGCACCGTCCTTCGGATGAGACGTTAAACCGAGGTCCTGACTCTCTGTGGTCATTAAAAATCCCATGGCACTTCTCGTATAGAGTAGGGGTGTAACCCCGGTGTCCTGGCCAAATTCCCTCCGTAGGCCCTTACCAATCACAGCCTCCTAATAATCCCCATCCATTTAAATTGGCTCTTTCACTCTCTCCTCTCCACCTACAGCTGGTGTGTGGTGAGTGCACCGTTGTACTGTGGCTGCCGTCGCATCATCCAAGTGGATGCTGCACACTGGTGGTGGACGAGGAGAGACCCCTGATATGATTGTAAAGTGCTTTGGGTGTACAGTTGTACATAGGAAAGCGCTATATAAATGCCTCATTCATTCATTCATTCATTCATTCATAAATATAAAATGTAGCTCATAGATGGTCATAGACCTAAGTTTTATCCAGGTGTAATAATCCTTATAACTAAATGAAAAATATAAGATACTCATATTGTGTAGTTTGTGCTTACGCATACTTTTGGGGTTTAAACCCACACAAAGGTTTGTAAACTTGGCCCCAGATCTTTAACCACAAAGCCACACCACACCCTAGTGTACAGTGCTTTCTCAACTCTACACTGATCCACACTCTATTACTGTAATCTTCAGGATCAGGACTTAACCAGTGCTGAGAACAAACACACCCAAGTGCGAAGGCAAAAAAATTCACCATTTTGCACTCATCTGACATAAGGACGGGTAAATTATTTAATGTGTGCTAGCTAAGATACATTTGTAATTGATTTGATTTTATAGATATGTATAATTATTCATAATGAAAATTTACTTCAAGTAATTTACACAAATGGATGTCACAATGTGTGTTATTTGTTTAGGAAATAATATGCCCTTATTAAGATAATAAATGTCCCTGAAAATTAATTCCACAAGGTGAATTTTGTCCCAGGGCTTTACACTATTAAGCTGACAAAATGAGTTGCACGTGACCTTATTTTACATATGTGGATATGCAGGATAAAATAAAGTGACATAATGATTGTAGCAAGTGCATCCTGAGAGACTCTGAAACTGTAGGGTGCGATTATCAAACCAATCTCATGAGAAAACTGAAATATTTTGCAAGGTGTCGATTTTGTATGAATTCGTGCCATTTGTACAAAAACACAATTATTACAAAAAAGTAAGCATGAAGGCCCACCCCTAATCCCACCCCTAAACATACCCGTCACTGGAGCGTAAGCAGATTATCCACCAATTCACCAAAATGTAAAACAAAATAAAATTGCCATAATATTGTGTTGGTTGTTACTGACCTCTTTCCACATTGTAGCGCTGAATTCTCTATACTTTACAGAGAATTTTTCAATATATTTTCTTTCATCTCCCCAGTCCACTTCAACAGACAAATGGCCTGAGCTTCTTTTAAAAGTTATATTCTGTTTTGAAGGAGGACCACACCGTGCTGAAATGAAAGAAAACTAAATATTCTAATGCGGAATCACATACGAACCTGTGGAAATTTCTGTCTGGTATCAGAATTGTCAATCAACTTTTACTTATATTAACATTTCTAGTAATTTCCAAGTAACTTTGAGCAATAAATCAATATACTTGAGATCAGAGGTTAGAAACACTTCAAATCTTAATAAATTGAAAATGATTTATATTAATATTGTTGATTAACATACTCATCTGTGATGAAATTCCACTGAAAGTTTTGTAGCTGCACATGCTCTGATCTTTAGTGGTTGCAATTACGTGAGCTATTAAATTCCCACTTATCACATCAAAGGTATCGGAAATCCATGCAGTTGAATTCTTTTTATGTACAGCTACACATCTGCATTTCCTCCTACACAGGAAACAAACCGTGTGGGTTATCAAGTGGAGAATTTGTACATTAACTTATACACATTTATATTAGGAAGTATCTAACAATAGCAAGAAAGTGTGAAGCTCAGCCTCAGAATGCAAACAGTATAAAGATGAAATTTCTCACTTCTTAAATATACTTACTGTAGTGCATACAGTGTTGATATGTTTCCTTCATTTTTCCATTCACAGATGTACACAGCATCAGATTTAGTGTATTTCTTGAAGCATGTCAAATCATAGACTCCTAATAAATGAGAAATATTCACTGATAGTATAAACAAAAATGAATGTCACTTTCTACAGATACTTGTACAACAGATACTCTTAAAAATGAAACAAAGAAGTGCTTAACTTTTGGAAAATATTGTTCATCCAACAGCGGTTTTATTTTCTATTCATTTTTTTTTATTTGCATTTTTTCCCCAAAAAATAAAACAAAACAAACACTGTAACTCAGCAGAGGATAATTATATTGACAACAAATGATGGTTTGAAGTTACTTATATTTTTCATTGATTAAAATCATAATATTTGTTTGAATTTTTTTTCTTTTTTGAATATTTTCAGCAAATATATGATATGGAAAAGGAGAGAAGAATGGAATCAGAAAAAGGCAAATTCGAACTTGGTCTGTCGCATCAAAAACTATGTCTACTGTCCTTATACTCTCCACANGTAGTTAAACTGTTGAATCATCAAAAAGGTTAAGGACTAGTTTAATTTTATGTTATAAAGGCTATTTGCATTTCTACAAATGCCCAGTAGATATTTTATTCCCTCTTTTAAATACTTGTTAGGCACTTTATTTTCACTTTTTGAATATTTTCAGCAAATATATGATATGGAAAAGGAGAGAAGAATGGAATCAGAAAAAGGCAAATTCGAACTTGGTCTGTCGCATCAAAAACTATGTCCACTGTCCTTATACTCTCCACAAAACAGTCCAATTTGTCATTTGGGTTTATTTTGTAATTTCATCTGGCTCAATCAGACAATGGTGAGTGGAGTTAGCAATAGTGTTAGTTAGTGTAAATAGACACTCTACAGAAGAAAACAGTGATCCTTCAATTGTGGCAACTTAAACTATGCCTCATCCAAAGAACAGTTGAATATGTTTTATTGAAACACTGGCCTTTAAAATGTTTGCTTTGCCATGTTCCCAAACTCACAACATTTTCTCCAACAATTTAGCGGGGATATAAAACCAAAAGACGAGTCATTGTACACTTATTAGAAATAAAGTAACATTTATGTTATACCAAGAACAAGTATTCTAGTTTACTCCAAAATACTGAAGGCCTACTGAATAAAAAGACATAGCTTACATCATTTGTGGAAATGGTAATTTCTTACCTTCTGTGTTGTTACATTTATCTTTCAATAAGTTCACGTTTTGGCAGTCACAGGATCCTGTTAAGTTGAAATGAAAAGCTGTGTTTGTCATTTATCTTCTGGACAATGACTATAAATTAGAATATTTGAAGTTCCACAAATTGTTTTTTTTATGTTGCAAACTCCACCGGTCTGTGCAATCCAGCATGATTTGAGATGTTTTAAAGGGCATATTGTGCTTAAATGGAAACAAGAAAATCTGTACAAAGATCTTATGTATAAAGTTAACATGTTGTTGATTACTGACCTATTAACACTGCAGAATCTATACATACACGTCAAAACGTTTCTCTGTTCTATTTTTGTTTGTTTGTTTGTTTTTTTACAGATTTAAGCAGAAAAAAGCAATGTGGTCTCAAACTCAGACCCAGTATAAACACACATAGCACTAATGTCCAACTTACTGACCTGTTGACGCTTCTGTTGTACAGAGAGATATGAAACCTAAAATATAAATAAACCTACTGAAATAACATCACTTTAGCAATAATATCAATGAAATTATATACTATGACATATTTCCATATAAATACTTGCTTGAAATTACAGCTAAAGCACATACCTAGAGTGAAGTAAAATGCAGCTGAGCACTTGCGCATTGTCGGAACCTCTTGACAGTCTGCTCATTGTACTCACGCATAACTAACGGAAGAGTGAGGGGTATTCCCATCACTCATGAAACTACAGCGCAACAGGTCCTCTTGAACACTCATAGGCTGTTTCAGAAGTTAGAACCTAGTGAACTGCCTACCTAGACAGCATATCTTGGCAACGTTTAGAGGCGCGAGGCATTTTGGCCATTATAGGTGCCAACCAATGCTGGCACCGGGCAGAAACTCAGCTGATTCACCACAGAGTTCATCCGCTTATGTGGTCGTGCTAATGTGCTCTTTTAATTATGTCACAGAACCAGAATAAATGTCATGAATATAACACAACAATAATATATAATATAACAATATAATAATATAACAATAATATATATATGAAATTGATGACATTATTCTGGTTCTGGTTGATGACATTTATTCTGGTTCATTGTATGTGTGTATATATACACATATATATATATACACACATACACACATATATATATATTGTGAAATTGATGACATTTATTCTGGTTTCCATTTATTCTGTCACAGAACCAGAATTAATGTCATCAATTTCATATATATATATGAGAAACTCTACAAAAAAGACTGAAACATTCCTGACATATATAGTTTGTACAGAAAAACAGTTTCACTTCTGCAAACTCAGAATAGAAGTAACATTTTGAACTTTAGAGGCATGTCACTTGACACTTGAAATCACTTAGCTTATGGCTTGAGAACTTTCCCTTTAATTTTCTCACTAAACTGTGGATTTGTCAACCCTAAAACACAGTTTACAGCATTTTTATAACAAAATATTGACTGGTATTTGTTATATCATTTTGTTGAAACAAAATGATTGTACAGACTTATGTTTATCGGTATGGGAAGACCTGATGAGTGTTGTGACACATTTGCTTTTAAGTCTGTATGTGTGTGTGTGTGTGTGTGTGTGTGCATGTGCGTTCAGGTATACCCTACGTTAAGGGGACAAAATGTCCCCACAAAGATGGTATTATCCAAAATCCTTGTCCTTGAAAATCTAAAAACGCAGAAAGTTTTCTGTGATGGGTAGATTTATGGTTAGGGGACAGAATATACAGTTTGTTCAGTATGTCTGTGGAATGTCCCCATGAAACATGAAAATCATTACAGATCTGGGCCAAATATATGCCTATACTTTTTAACTTCATTATTTCATAACTTCATTTTTAATGTAAACCATTTACAGTTCCCCAGTTGTTTATAGTTCCCACCATTAAATAACCAATAAGTAGAGACTATTAAACAGTTAAATGTGACATACTTCTTTTATATATATATATATATTTACTATTTTCACAGTTGTGAACATGCAGCATAACAAGTGTGTGGTAAGAACAAAATGTGTGGTGGGAACTTGTTTTTTTAAGGGAACAAGCACTTTTCTTAGATTACTCTAAGGCCCTTGAATCTTTTGAGAAATGAGTGAACGGTTTCACATGACAGATCTAAGACGAACTGTGAAGTAAGTTCACTTCTTTGCTTCTGTAGAGCTTTCAAGGAAACATATTTTCAGTTTGATCTTAGAAATCCTAATGTTGACTAAAGATCTTATGCCTTTCTATATCTAAAAGTCAATGTTTCTATAAAAATAACTGCATATGTGAAGTGAATATAGACCTATTTCAAGCTTATTAATATCAGTTAATATCATTAATAATAAAATTAAAATTAAAATCAGAAAAACATATTCCTACACAAACAAATCCAGTCTATAAAACAGCACAAAATCAGGATGAACAAACAGTTCTATCTAAATAATGCATTTGGCAGTTATGCCGTTACTAGATACTGTACTAGAGAACATGTGGTATGGGAACTGTGAGATGTTAAATATCTCTCTCTTTCTCCAACATGCACACACACACACACACACATACAGGAAGAGACATGTTCACACTTCAGAGACTTCAACGTTGGGAGGCCCAATGTAGGAAACACATTGCAGTGTAACACTTAATGCTTGTTACTTCTTAACAGTATCTACACATTTCAGTTATTAACACAGAAAAGACATCCAGGCAAAACTTGATGTCCATGACATCTACACTGTTTCACAATTTCTGTTAGATTCATTGTGCAGAAGTTGGGGACTTCTAACTGCCTTCAATGTTGTTTATATATAGAAGTTACCCATTGCTAGAGTCAAGAGAGTTTTTACCCAGCTTGTTGCTAAGAGCTCATGGAACATGTGACAGCGCGAACAACGCCAACCACACGATGATCAAGGAGCTTGATAAAATGTGTAGAAACCATGAACATCCTTTCATATTGTTTACATGGCACACTTCATTCTGAGAAATGAATGTGAGCAAGATTGAAATATTAAATTTCCTTTGCATATTCCAAATTTGTTCCGATGTCTTGGTACAACATCAAAATGTGAGTCAGCCATTTGTGTTAGTCTGCTTGACAAAAAATATAGTGCAGTCAAAGGGACATTTACAGGAAACTGGTCATATATTGAGAGTGGTGTACAGCACAGTTTTAAAATCCCCCACCTGTATGTTTATCTATATTTTTACTACTCATCTCTTTGATCACCTGACGAATGGAAGACGATGGTCTTGATCCCTGTTTTAGATAAGAGTGTGTGGGCTGTTTTTCTCTTTGTGATGTGTGTTTAGCTGATTTCAATTGATTTCGTTTTTGGTAAAGGTTGAGGCTGAATCAACATCTTTTCAGAATGATTGTGAGATGATAATGAAAGTGAAAAAAACATTCAGAAAGTATTCAGACCAATACATTTTTCAGTAAATTTGCAGTTATCAAAAATTAGTTTTTTACTTTGTCATTATGGCGTATGGAGAGTAGAGTGACTTTTTTTTTTTTTCAAGCATTTTAGCACAAGGCTGCATCAACCTCAACAGCTTTCTGAATCCACTGTAAATATGCTGTGCACACAAACTGCTTCAGATATATCTCATAAGTTTTTTAATAAACCCTAAACTGCTAACCCTAACCCAATGCAAAAAAACAAAACAAAACAAACAAAATCATTTAAATTGCACACCACTGTGTAAATTCAATGTTTTCCCCCAGTGTTTTTATATCCTTATCAAAAAGTTGGACTTTAGATCATATTATTTGGAATTGCACAAGCCATTACAGTCATTGAATCAAACTATTGTAGATGAGCGCCATCTGTTGTGAAGTAAGTGTAACTAACTAGCTATTGCACTTTTGTAGTGTAAATTTGTCACAGTATACAGTTGCATCCTTTGAATTTAATGTGCATAATGTTGGAAGTTTTTTCCATATATATAATGTCCCTAATTTTTTTATACTATCTGATTTTAACTGTGAACCCAAATAAAGTATTTAAATGTGAGTTTTATGTTTCTTGGCATGTGTTTGACAGAGCTACAGAGTGAATCTATAAATCTTTCAGTGATTTATAGGTTTTAGTTAGTTATTTCAGGTGTGGTACCTTGGTTCTCTTAATACTGTGGGGATATTAAATCAAAGAAGATGATAAAATATGATAGAGCAAAAAAAAAAAAAAAAAAAGGTTTGACTACAATTTTACATTTTTTTTATTTGTTTTTTACAGTTAGCTTGTGGTTTTAGTTATAATCACAAGAATGATCTTCTGAGAGCACAAGACTCCATTTATATAGCACAGTGACCAGAGTATACTACTCTTATCTGGGTAGGAAAACAACAGGACTACATACATAAACCTCATCTAATTATCTATGCCCTCTTGTTTAATTATGTTGGCTTGACGTGTTAAATCATGCTAGCAACATCTTAAAACATGCTAGCAATGTGCTAAATTATGCTACAAACATGCTAGCAATGTGTTAAATCATGTTAGCAACTTGTTAGCAATGTGCTAGAACAATAACATTTTATTGACTTTGAGTAAAATCTTCAAAGTTCAAGCTTTTCAAAGTTATTTCAAACTTTCAGACAACAAGCCTTTGTCAAGCCAACATCAACGTTTGTCATTAAAGTTTACTAGTTTATTTATGTTTAGCTACTTGTGGCACTGTGGGATGGAGGATTGGGATGTGCCCTATAGGGTCACCGTGATTTTGCCAAGTAAGACATGTTCCTGGATCAACAGCTTTGTTGATCCTGGAACAACATTCCAATCAACCAATCAGATTTGAGGGACAAGTTTACCGTTTATGTCAAGTTTAGGCTTGCAACCAGGGTTAGGTGCTTCTACATCAATGGTATTCACCTATCTTTCCCCTCTGATTTTAGGGATAAGTTATGGGTAGGATTAGGTTTAGGGGTAGAATAGGGTTAAGACTAAATTTTCTGACTGGAATGTTGTTCCAGGATCAACAAAATATGTTGATCCAGGAACATGTCTTACTTGGCAAAATCACGGTGACCTGCTATATAGGGTGGTGTGTGGGCAAGATCTGTTCAGACTAATTTGTATGTTGTACTGATATCTTATAAATCTCATATAATATTCAAAAAAGATATACAAAAATATGCAAAAATGTGTGTGATCTCCTTTTAAATTAGAGAGTACATAGAATATTTCTCAATCACTTTTCTCAAAACATTAAGTTCCTATCACTGAACAATTCCTTTACATCAGATATGAATTTAATCAAACTGCATGTGACATATGTGCAAGAGAGTATACAACTGTATACAATTTACACAATAACTTAATGCACATAGCTTGCTGATCAAAACTGATGAGTTGATTCTCAGTGAAGTTGCCACACTCTTTACAACTTCTAAACATTCTTTTGGTACTATTGACTTTTCCCAGTAAAGTTTTACATACCGTTGAAATCTGTATCTAAAAAGCTCAATGTGAGGTTACACAGTACACTGTAAAAAAATCAAAAGTTGAGAAAACTTAAAAGTTTAAGGCAACAAACTTTAGCAGATTTTTGAGTTTTCCCAACTTGTTGTATTCAGTTCATACAACAAAAAGTTGAGAAAACTCAAAAATCTCCTAGAAAAATATATATTTCCAAGGTTGACCCACCAAACATTTTGATGAGTACAGATAATTTAGATAATATTAAAAATGTTATATATTTTTTTAATAATAATGAGCCAAAGCGTTTGAGAAAAAATGTAAAAATGACATATTCCCCCCATGCTCACACAGGTGTCCTATCAGATAGCCACAGGTTGTATAATAGTTAAACTATTATAGCTATTATAAAAACACTTTTGTCATGATTTTAAACAATGTATCTATTTTTACTATTTGAAACCTAACAAATCTTCCTTTGAAGTGTTTTTTGTGACAAGAGTGACTGAGATCTTCTTTAAAATAAATGCTATGATGTGATATTATGTTAAACAATGCAAATTCATGCATGTAGTGCACAATAAAGCCAAATCACTACATCTGAATTTAAAATCATGAAAATAATTAGTTTCTATCACTATCATTGTTAGTATATGGTATCAAAACTAAATATTTGTGTTTTAGCAAACAATGAAAGGTGAGTGATTAACTTTACACGTGTTCTCAAGCTGTTCCATATAGGCCTATTAAGATCATATTTCTGCTTTCCGCAATTGTTTCTTTTCTTTTTTTTAAATGAAATGTATATTTTATTAAGCAAGGAAGAAAATTGATCAAAAGTGGCATTAATTTATAAATGTAACAAAAGTTTTCCATTTTAAATAAATGCTGTTTTTTTTTAAACTTTCTATTCAACAAAAAATCCTGAAAAAAACGCAATGTTTCATGTGGACAAGCCTCTTCCAATGTGATAACGGATGTACAACGAACAGTTTCCCTTTTTTATTAAAAAGATACAGTTACCTGCTGTAAATGACCACCCTACACCTATCGGTGTCCTTTGGACAAACCTTTTTCTGAGAGCTCAAAGGTCAGCAGTGCGCCTCTGATTTAAAAGGACTTGACCAGCGCGCTCTTTCCTCATTGGCTGATGGGCGGGGCTTGCTTAGCCAATGAGCGCAGACTTCAGTTAAAGACACTGCAGCGACAGTGCTGCGCTACAAACTTCACTTTCAATGGCTGATTAACACTAATGTCAGTTCAAATTACAGCACCACAGTGAGGGAAGTTCTCTCGGGCGCTTAGCTGGAGCTCAGATAAGTTGTCCTTCAGCATGTCATTAGTTTAAGACAATTAACGAGATGTTTTAGGGCAATGGAGAGTGAGCAGTCAGAAACATTTGGAGGTGGCGGCGGAGACAATTCATCAGGCTCCGACACGCTGTCAGAAGGCGAGACGCGAACCGAGCCGTATGAACCCGAATTACAATTTGAGGAATTTAAATGTCACTCCTCAGATTTTGTGGGTCTTGACGGAAAAGTGAAAGGAAATGATTCTGATGAATGCAGCGACGACATGAAAGCAAGAAATGGGGATGACCAAGATGAAGGAGAAAATGAAGGGGACGGGGACGAGGACGAAATGGTAAAGTACATTGATTAGAAGAGCACTACTAAACACTCACGAGACATTCAGTTTGTGTATGTTTGTTCACCGCTGTAAGCGCGCGACTGCAGGTGTGTTTGTTTGAGTGAAAACGCTCCGCAATGCTGCTGTTGACATGTTGGGAAATATTTCCCATATTTTTTCTCTAAGTAGAACGGGTTTAAGTTAGTTTTGGAGTCTGTTTGGGAGATACTAAAGGTGTATAGATTTCCCCTCTTTCGTCAGAACATGCATACTGAATTGCGATTGTTATAGGCTGTTAGTCACATACTGAGATACTTCAACTACAAAGATAAAGTTTCTATATTGCATGCATGGATGACAAAGTACGTTTAAATATGCACAAATTTGCAAAATTTCAATAAAATATAGACCCCACAGCAATGTGACAACTTAAGTTTTTTTTTTTTTTGTGATCAACAATTCAGTTTGTTCATTAATAGACCACCCAAATAATTGTATATTTAATCAAATATAAATTTACAAATATTAATATTTACTTGTTTGTTTTATCAAAATATTGAATAACGTTATGCAATTGGAACTGTCCTTTTTGTTAGATAAAATGGGGAGATGTTACAATGCAAAATAACACTTAATACAAATGAATTTTAAAAGAGCATATGCAAAGATGATATAAAAGTATTCTATCTATCTATAGCCTCCTTTCACTCTTCACAATTAATTCCTGATGGATAAAAGTCTCAGCCCAAACTATTTTCTTGTTTATTATCAGGTTTCATATGGAAATGTGCCACGTTATGGAAATAAAATGGGTTGTGGATTTCATTTTAAGCTATTAGTCTAGAGGCATTCTTACAATATTGTATGTCTCAGTGTTTGCAGACATTTGAGGTTGTTTCTAATATTCAGCTGTAATTTGTAGGTGCTCATTTACACAAACTTCCTTGCATGCTGTTTCATCTGGTTTCCATTTCATTCAGCTGTATACGTGGTGTTTGGTTCATACATGGCATAAAAAACAAAAGCTGCTATTGCGTTTCATATAATAGGTATAGTCTAACTTGAAAAGTAGGTTAGTCATTGTCACTCTTTCTGACTGGTTTATCCAGCATTATGTCAGACCCATTTCACTGGGAGTGACGTCTAATTGGCTTGAGGATTAGATGGCTTTGTCACACCAATCAGATACCTGAGATTCTTGTCACTCTCAGAGCTATGTCATCTAATATTTACTTACAGCCAGGTCAAGTGATTGGGAACGAGAGGTCAGAGAGACACATCTACCCTTTTGCCACAGTGTTAGTAGACAGAAGACCGACTTCTGAGAAACAGTGCGACTTACCTTCCCCCACTCCTATTTGTTTACATAAAGGGATTCCAACTACTGCATATTTATACAACCTTCATGTGAATAATCATTAAAGGGCCTGATCTGCATGTACTATCATGTTGTAGCCAGCAGAACAGGATGTGATTTAAGTATCTGGATTATTGATATACTGTTGTTTTTAAAGGAGGAAAAAAAATATTTTCAACAAAAATACATTATCTGATACTATCAATAATGTACTTTGTGCTACCTTAGACATGGACATTGTGAACTTCTTTTAAAGTACCTTTAGAGTAACATTTTAAAATGCATTATTATAGAAATCATTCAGTACTATGTGTATATACCACAATACTTACTCTTAAGGGTTAAAGGATTGTTACATGCTCCAGTCACATGTTTACATGCGTGTAGTCTTGCTGCATATGTCTAAAGGGTGAATGTTGCTAAATTTGTCAAAAAACATGTTCTGGGTTTTCATGAAACTGCATTTCATCCTAAAAGTATGTTCATGCACAAACAGCAGATTTTGCATGCATACAGATGTCTAAAAACCGAATGTATGATTTGAATCTCGAGCATCTCATTTCATGTAAAACACCCCCAAAGGGTTTGGATCTTCAATGTTTATTTTAATTTTTACTGATTTGACAGTATCCATCTGGGTACACAGAAGAAACAGATTTAATAAATTTGTATAGAATAATGACACCTTCACTTTTAGCAAATCAATTTTTTACTGTTCTTCGTGGAATATCACTTGCTGCACAAAATTACCTACTTCTCAAATTTGACAGTTAATTGTAATATTTACTATTGTGAACAATGTTGTATAGATGTGGTGGTGGTCTATCTCAGCCATGTGGGCATAGCAAAGCATTTACAGTAGTTTACAGTTGCGCATTTACAGTAGTTTGACCCAAACCTGAACGCTTTCACTCATCAACCCTGTTTCAGGTCTCTTAAATAGCCTCTTTCCCTTTTCACCCTTCCCTCATGAATACTGCCCCAGAAAAGAAAAGCCTGTGAATGCAAAGACAGTTACACTGCGACACTGTCCTGAACGTGTCTTTGATGCTTAAAGGTGTGGCAGACAGTTTCTGTGACTGTGGTGAAGTTGTCAGGGTTTTGGTTTTAGCCACACGTTTTTTTTTTTTTTTTTTTTAAATCTCAACTCATATATACAGTGGGTACGGAAAGTATTCAGACCCCCTTACATTTTTCACTCTTTGTTATATTGCAGCCATTTGCTAAAATCATTTAAGTTCATTTTTTTCCTCATTAATGTACACACAGCACCCCATATTGACAGAAAAACACAGAATTGTTGACATTTTTGCAGATTTATTAAAAAAGAAAAACTGAAATATCACATGGTCCTAAGTATTCAGACCCTTTGCTGTGACACTCATATATTTAACTCAGGTGCTGTCCATTTCTTCTGATCATCCTTGAGATGGTTCTACACCTTCATTTGAGTCCAGCTGTGTTTGATTATACTGATTGGACTTGATTAGGAAAGCCACACACCTGTCTATATAAGACCTTACAGCTCACAGTGCATGTCAGAGCAAATGAGAATCATGAGGTCAAAGGAACTGCCTGAAGAGCTCAGAGACAGAATTGTGGCAAGGCACAGATCTGGCCAAGGTTACAAAAAAATTTCTGCTGCACTTAAGGTTCCTAAGAGCACAGTGGCCTCCATAATCCTTAAATGGAAGACGTTTGGGACGACCAGAACCCTTCCTAGAGCTGGCCGTCCGGCCAAACTGAGCTATCGGGGGAGAAGAGCCTTGGTGAGAGAGGTAAAGAAGAACCCAAAGATCACTGTGGCTGAGCTCCAGAGATGCAGTCGGGAGATGGGAGAAAGTTGTAGAAAGTCAACCATCACTGCAGCCCTCCACCAGTCGGGGCTTTATGGCAGAGTGGCCCGACGGAAGCCTCTCCTCAGTGCAAGACACATGAAAGCCCGCATGGAGTTTGCTAAAAAACACCTGAAGGACTCCAAGATGGTGAGAAATAAGATTCTCTGGTCTGATGAGACCAAGATAGAACTTTTTGGCCTTAATTCTAAGCGGTATGTGTGGAGAAAACCAGGCACTGCTCATCACCTGTCCAATACAGTCCCAACAGTGAAGCATGGTGGTGGCAGCATCATGCTGTGGGGGTGTTTTTCAGCTGCAGGGACAGGACGACTGGTTGCAATCGAGGGAAAGATGAATGCGGCCAAGTACAAGGATATCCTGGATGAAAACCTTCTCCAGAGTGCTCAGGACCTCAGACTGGACTGAAGGTTTACCTTCCAACAAGACAATGACCCTAAGCACACAGCTAAAATAACGAAGGAGTGGCTTCACAACAACTCCGTGACTGTTCTTGAATGGCCCAGCCAGAGCCCTGACTTAAACCCAATTGAGCATCTCTGGAGAGACCTGAAAATGGCTGTCCACCAACGTTTACCATCCAACCTGACAGAACTGGAGAGGATCTGCAAGGAGGAATGGCAGAGGATCCCCAAATCCAGGTGTGAAATTTGGAGGTGTGCATATTTCCCAAAAAGACTCATGGCTGTATTAGATCAAAAGGGTGCTTCTACTAAATACTGAGCAAAGGGTCTGAATACTTAGGACCATGTGATATTTCTGTTTTTCTTTTTTAATAAATCTGCAAAAATGTCAACAATTCTGTGTTTTTCTGTCAATATGGGGTGCTGTGTGTACATTAATGAGGAAAAAAAAAGAACTTAAATGATAGCAAATGGCTGCAATATAACAAAGAGTGAAAAATTTAAGGGGCTCTGAATACTTTCCGTACCCACTGATATATATATTTACTTCCTCTCAAAAGTTTTTACATTTGACAAATCAATTGGAGAAACACAGTAAATTAACTTTAGTTTACTAAAATACAAAAAATAGAAAATAAAAAATTTACAGTGCAAATGGCTCTGAATTAAGGCTGTCAAACGATTAATTATGATTAATTGCATCCAAAATAAAAGTTTGTTTTTACATAATATATAAGTGTACTGTGTATAATTATTGTGTATATTTAAATACACATGCATACATGACATGTATATTTAAGAAATATTTGCATGTATATGTACTGGTGTATATATAATTTATATGACATAAATATAAATATTTTATATATACATTTTTCTTAAATGTATACATGCATGTGTGTGTATTTACAGTGCCCTCCACAAATATTGGCACCCTTAGTAAATATGAGCAAGGGTGGCTGTGAAAATAAATCTGCATTGTTTATCCTTTTGATCTTTCATTCAAAAAAATTCACAAAATTCTAACCTTTCATCTAAGTAAAACAATTGAAAGTGGGGGGAAACTCACATTATGAAATAAATGTTTTTCTCTAGTTCACGTTGGCCACAATTATTGGCACCCAATTATTGCAACGTCCCTTTCCCAAGATAACAGCTCTGAGTCTTCTTCTATAATGCCTGATGAGTTTGGAGAACACCTGACAAGATATCAGAGACCATTCCTTCATACAGAATCTCTCCAGATCCTTCAGATTCCCAGATCCATGTCGGTGGTGCTTCTCTTCAGTTCACTTCACTCATTTTCTTCAGGGTTCAGGTCAGGGGACTGGGATGGCCATGGCAGAAGCTTCATTTTGTGCTCAGTGACACATTTTTGCTTTGATTTTGATGTTTGTTGGATCATTGTCCTGATGGAAGATCCAACCACGGCCCATTATAGGATTTCTAGCAGAAGCAATCAGGTTTTGTTTTTTTATCTGATAGAATCCATGATGCCATGTATCTGAAAAAGATGTCCAGGACCTCCAGCAGAAAAACAGGCCCACAACATTAAAGATCCAGCAGTATATTTAACCGTGGGCATGGAGCACTTTTTATCCCTGTTTGCACCAAACCCATCTGGTGGGTTTGCTGCCAAAAAGCTCTCTTTTTAGTTTCATCTGACCATAGAAGCTGGTCCCGTTTGAAGTTCCAGTCGTGTCTGACAAATGAATATTGTTTCTGAATGAGCGAGGAGGATTTTTCTTGAAACCCTCCCGAACAACTTCTGGGGATGTAGGTGCTGTTTGATAATTTTTTTTTTTAGGCTTTCTGAGACTCAAGACTCAACTAATCTCTGCAATTCTCCAGCTGTGATCCTTGGAGAGTCTTTGGCCACTCAAACTTTCCTCCTCACCGAGCATTACGATGATTTAGACACACGTCCTCTTCCAGGTAGATTTGTAACATCTTTAGTTCATTGGAACTTCTTAATTATTGCCCTGATGGTGAAAATGGGGATTTTCAATGCTTTAGCTTTTTTCTTATAGCCATTTTCTATTTTGTGAAGCTCAACAATCTTTTTCTGCACATCAGAACTATATTATTTGTTTTACTCATTGTGATGAATGAGTAAGGGAATTTGGCCTTTGTGTTTCCTCATATTTGTACTCCTGTGGAACAGGAAGTCATGGCTGGACAATTTCATGCTCCTAGTCACCCTGGTATGCTAAAAAATGTAAAAATGAATGGGAATATACTTCAGAGATATTTTACTCATAAGAATTTCTAGGGGTGCCAATAATTGTGGCCAACATGTATTGGAGAAAAATATTTATTTCATAATGTGAGTTTCCCTCCACTTTCAATTGTATTACTTCGATGAAAGGTTAGAATTTTGTGAATTTTTTGAATGAAACATCAAAAGGATAAACAATGCAAATTTATTTTCACAGCCGCCTTTGCTCATATTTACTAAGGGTGCCAATATTTGTGGAGGGCACTGTATATATACATAATAATTATACACAGTACACACACATATTATGTTAACCCAATATTTTTTTGGATGTGATTAATTGATTGACAGCACTACTCTGAATGTTAAAATCATTCTCTTTTCCAGTCTTAAAGGTGCAGTAAGAGATTTCTGAGAAACACTGTTGATATTTGAAAAGCTGGAAAGCTAAACTAAAATTAACGCGGGTCCTAAAGCTCTTGCCTGATCATAACCCTTCTTTTTCCAGTGATATTCCTCTGACCTTTTTGTAATGTCGCAGCCATCTAGTGATGCTTCGATCAGGAATGATTCATTCTTTTTGAACGAATCTTTAATATGACTTGGGAACAACGAGTTGTCTAAGCGAGTGATTCGTTCATTTCCCATAGGTTCATTACAGGAAACAGAAATGATTAGTTCATCTCTCGAATCTTTGGGTCTAAGTCGTTCATTCATATCTGATACAGACATTAGTTAATAATACCCAACCTTCCTTACAAACAAGTGCATAGTTTTTTTTTTTTTTTTTTTAAACAGTTACGTGATGCATTTCTGGTCTCAAACTTCTTACAGTTTATACATTTGTGAATTTCTGTCATGATGGTTCTTTTCCATAACTCGTGATGAACAAACGACTCGGACCCGAAGACTCGAGGGGGAAACTAATCATTTCGGTGTCGGGTACACACTGCATAGCTTCAGCCTTTGGGGATATGACATCACAAAAGAACGAACGACTCGGATCGGGAGGTGAGGTGAGACAGCATAGCCGGAAGACCCAGCTAAGCAATGAATTATTAATTTCGGTTTCTCATAATTTGGCTGCATTATAGTTTTTCTTATTCTAAATGTGATCAGCATTTGCATAAGTTGATGTGGTGAGGAATTTTTCTATTAACTTTTCAGTTATGTTCTGCTGAAGTGAACGAAATTAATGAAATTACTTCATTCATTTTGCTGAACGATTCTTAAAGATCCGAGTCAATAAAATGATCCGGCAGGGCAGCCAAGGCAAATTTTGACGCTCTCGCTGGCGGCAGTGTGAATGCACAGTAATGGTTAACATGTAAGGGGACCCACGGTGTATGTAGATAGAAATGGCTCATTCTAAGGTAATAAAATTACAACGGTTTATTAAGTAAGGTCTTAATATACCACTCAAAACATAGTTATGTATATTATATTGCATTGCTGTCAATAGATCCTCCCAATTTTACACATTGCACCTTTAATTGTTCTGAAAATAGTCACAATGCAAAAAAGTGTCAGAATAGACTTTTTATTTTATTCATTTCACCTCTTTGAGAGGTTATCTCATTTTTTGCCCCCTCTTTCCTCAAATAGCAAATCCCTGTATGTAACATTCACTATGTAGAGAATGTGTGAACGAGCAGTTTTGATTATGCATGAGAAAGCATTATGCTGATGCTTATGCCATTGCTTTAGCAATATTTTAGTTACGCTGTCTGAATAAATCGATTGATTTTATCACTTGCAAAATAATCAAAGTTTACAATCAAATATAAACTGTTTATACTAAAGCGTGAACAAAGCCTCAGAAACACTGGCAGTTCTGCACTAATGCTACCGTGCAGGAATGACTTAATCCTCAAAATTATATTACATTAGCAAGCCTAAAAGAATTATATTTATCTTTCCTTGATTATTGTTGTAATCTCTGTTTCAAAATTTCATACCTTTAATCTTTCCTAGTCGTATTTTGACCAGTGAATCATTCATGACCTCATTCACTGTTCTCAGAATTATCAGCGCTGTTATGATTTAATCAGGCTGAATTATCTGTCGAGGATCTCTTGATATGACTCTACAAGTGAAAGTCCATTTCCGGGGTTAAAAATAACCATCCATTTATTTTAACAGGGTTTCTTGGACCTGTAAAGAGGATGTAGAGTGTTGGTGAATGGCTTACTTGCTAAGAGGATTTGCCCTTAATCTGTTTAGGGTTTCTCCTGTGTCCATTACGGGTGATGTCATCCTCAGTATGCCTGTCTGTTTGCTGTTGATTTATTGGTTTCGCTTGGTCCAGTGTTGATGATCGAGATAGCACTGGCTTTTGGGGGAACCTTTTAATGGAACTCCAATGGCATTGAGAAGGAATTATACGTCACCAGCGTGGGCTGCTTCTGATGGGTGTAGGGTAAGAAATCCTCAAAAATAAACTTCATATAGCTTTGGATATTGGCAGTTAATGTATTAATGTTATTGACTGATTGCATACTTTTGCTGTAGGTTACATCAGTATTGCAGATTTTGCATTTAGTCTACTTTATGGCTAAGTCAAAATAATCTTAACCCCTAAAACTCAAACGCTGGTTTAGCATATTCACAATTGTGCTTATAGGTTTTACAGTAGGGGTTTGTTCTAGAATATAAACTGATGAAAACAAAATATATTTAGAAAACTGAAATGGTGTTGAATTTGAAGCTGCTGATTGTATAATAGCAGTAAAGCTGACAAAGTTGTTTGATTGGTGCTATTATAAGGGTACTGCTTACTGTTATACCAGTGCTGTTATACTGCTTACTGTGCCAGCCTGTTAACACCTATTTGGAAACTTTGCCAAACCATTTTGTAATGCATCTAATGTAAACTATGGTGTCTGTTCTTCATAAATCCGTATCTGTATTCGATCTAGTGAAGTGATGGCGCTGTTTGAGACGGATTCTGTTAATAATACTGGGTTATCAAACACTAAGCCTGAGGATCCAGAGAAAGTGAAAGGCTTGGCAAACACGTCTGTTTTGTTTTAGGGAAGTGTGTCCTGGTTGCTCAACACTCTTTTGTGCACTGTCTACAGTTTGTGCTACTTTGTGCTATTTGACATCCATTGTGCTTGGTACAATGTTTATTATAATAGGACTGTTTTTTTTGTTTTTTTTTGGGGGGGGGGGGGGAATTTGCATATTTATACTGTGGTATGTACCATGCTGGTGATGATTTGGTTGTGTAGTAAGGCCATATCAATGAATTGCAATGAAAAAGACCCCTTTGTTGCATAGGGCTGCAACAACTATTTATAATGATATTGATAATGATACTGATAATGAATAATCAAATTCAATGGATTAATTTGCTGGCTGAGCATATGCTATTGAGAGAATGAAAATGCTAACGGATGGCTTTTTAGGCCTCCATGATTCTCCTTGCACTACACCAAGACCTTTTTAATTAATAATTACACTCAACAAAATTAACTGTTGGGTTTACTTAAAAAAGCAGTGTCAAGTGCTTGACTCAGTGTCAAATTTCATCCTATAAACGTGTATATGAGTGCTCACATAATGCACTCTTCTGCATAATGGTAACCACAAAATTCAAAAACATTACAGAAACTCCTCTAAATGTCCAACATAACTGAACATTAAACAGTAACATAAATTAACAGCATCTTTCCCTTTACTGAAAAACATAAAAGAACACTTTAATCCCTAAATTTACTCTCCTAATGCAGTTCCTTGCAAAGCATGCTGGGAACTACGGATCCACTGCTCAGTTAGTTATGTCAACATTAATTTGTGCATTTCACACAGCAATGTTAAGTGGACTGAACAAACTCTAAAGTAAAGCTGACAATACTCATTTTTAGTTGAAACAACTCTTGTTACAGTTTTTAAGTAATGTGAACAAGGATGGTTTGAGTGACACTAACAGTGAAAGTTCATTTTTTGAGTGTAGTTAGAATTTAATTAAATTCTTAAAGGTGCCATCGAATGGAACATTTAATTTACCTTGGCATAGTTGAATAACAAGAGTTCAGTACATGGAAATGACATACAGTGAGTCTCAAAACCCATTGTTTCCTCCTCCTTATATAAATCTCATTTGTTTAAAAGACCTCCGAAGAACAGGCGAATCTCAACATAACACCGACTGTTACGTAACAGTCGGGATCATTAATATGTACGCCCCCAATATTTGCATATGCCAGCTCATGTTCAAGGCATTAGACACGGGCAGCCAGTATTAATGTCTGGATCTGTGCACAGCTGAATCATCAGACTAGGTAAGCAAGCAAGGACAACAGTGAAAAATGGCAGATGGAGCAATAATAACTGACATGATCCATGATATTTTTAGTGATATTTGTAAATTGTCTTTCTAAATGTTTCGTTAGCATGTTGCTAATGTACTGTTAAATGTGGTTAAAGTTACCATCGTTTATTACTGTATTCACGGAGACGAGCCGTCGCTATTTTCATTTTTAAACACTTGCAGTCTGTATAATTCATAAACACAACTTCATTCTTTATAAATCTCTCCAACAGTGTGTAATGTTAGCTTTAGCCACGGAGCACCATCAAACTCATTCAGAATCAAATGTAAACATCCAAATAAATACTATACTCGCATGATCTGATGTATGCATGCAGCTTGCATGACGAGCACTTTGTAAAGATCCATTTTGAGGGATATATTAGCTGTGTGAACTTTGTTTATGCTGTTTAAGGCAAGCGCGAGCTCCGGGGGTGGGGAGCATGAGGAATTAAAGGGGCCGCAGCCTGAATCGGTGCATTTCTAATTATGCCCCAAAATAGGCAGTTAAAAAAATGTATTAAAAAAAATCTATGGGGTATTTTGAGCTGAAACTTCACAGACACATTCAGGGGACACCTTAGACTTATATTACATCTTGTAAAAAAACGTTCGATGGCACCTTTTAATTTAATTTTTTTATTTATTGATTAGATGTTCTAGTCCTATGTTTTGCATGTTAATGTAACTGTCTAGCTAAGTAAATACAATAAATTAAAAATCATGCAAGGATGGATACTTCAGAAATCCACCACAAAAAGTATCATCCAGGCATCTGCGGCTTACTATTTTCAGTGTATACTGTGATTTGGGATGCACTAATCTTATCTTGGGTACTATTTTAGACAGATATACTGGCCATCTTAACTGCGAGCAAACAAACATAGTGACAAAACTTGATCCTATTATATATCCCTATTATAACCACAAAGCTGTCTACACTGCAAGTCTGATCTAGTTTTGCCACATTGTGCAACAGCTTTGTTGATTTATAATGGGAATGATCCAGTTTTATCCTGCTGCCTGCTATAGACAGTATATACACACTGTGTCCCAATTCAGAAATCAAGGTTATGTTGAAGAACTTACAATGGTTTTAAAAGCAGAATTGTGATGCTTGTAATTTTATATAAGCAATTACATTAGTTATTCTGTTAAACCTGTGTATTATTTGAGCTGTAAAGTTGTTTAAATCCTAATTTTATTTTTTTTAGTTTAGTCAAAGTGTTGTCAACGAAATTGTAAATCAGGAAACAGAAAACCACACTAAAACCATGTTAATGCACATTGTTTAAGTGTTGTGACTTTACTATTGAAATGTTACTGATGCTAAAAATGTTAGCATTCATGGGTTGGCCTCATTCACTTTTTTTTTTTTACACTTTTTAATTTTTATTTTAATAAGAAAAGGAGGGAGACCTGGAAATTATTTTTTATTATAAGATTGAGCTTAATTTTTATTGAACCCAGAATATTCCTTTTAAGTTACATTGTATCCATGTAGTCTGCATGGTGAGGTTTGATGTTTGTTAGCAGACACTGACATCTGGCATACTTCTCTGTCATTTTGGGAGTTCCTTCATGAATGAACATGTCCAAATAAAGACGAAGCAAGACGGCAATTTCCTTTTCCTCCACATACAAGAAATGTGCAAGAACATATACTCTATCATGCTTCTAAACCACACATCTGTTTATGTCCATAGGGAGGTTTTGTCAACACAGGAAACATGACTTTGCTACTGAGATTTTGCAGGGCTATTGACACCAGTAAACCTTAAGGGATAATGAACAGTGCAGTGTGAGAGGGGGACATGCTTCTTTTAGGACAGTGGGAACTTCTGTGACACCGGGACGTTCTGGTGAGGCTGACTGCAGCAGCACAGCTCAGTAATGTGAGCTGTTTAACCTCCAGAGGAACATGATTTAGTTGGAAATGGAGCAAGGGAAATGTTAAGGTCAGGCAGATGTAAAGTGATGACGTTAGCTTTAGAGCTGCAAGATTTTCATGATGGGGAGTATAACATTTTTTTTCTTTGCGGTGAAATATGGCATTTCTTGTAGTTGTCTACAAGGTAATTGCGTGCTTTTTTATTAAACCTTTTACATCTCGCAATTCTTCTTTTTTTTTTCTTAGAATTACGTGATATAAACTCACAAAGTCAGAATTTTGTGTTTGCAGATTTCTCAATTCTGAGAAAAGAAGTCAGAATTGCAAGATATAAACTTGCAACTGCAAGAAGAAAAGTCAGAATTGTTAGATAAACTACTCAGTAAATTGGGATAATTGAAGAAATTTCAGATGTTAGTGTCACACTAAACTTTACTTATGGCCTTTTTGTCTTTTTTAATTAAAGGAATGGATATGCACTTCCTAATTTTGTTTATAAAATATCAATATTTGTGTTTTTTTTATGTATTTTTTAAAAGTCTTTTCAAACAGTTATTTGCTTAATTGATCTAATTTGTGTCTCTGGAAATAGTCAAACCAAAATTTATTCAGACACCTTGAACATTTCATTCATTAATACAGTTTATTCACTATAGTTTAAAAAAACGGTAATAACATATGAAAAGATCTTAAGTTAAACTGTGTCAGAAAAAAGTAATCTCAGATAACACTTAAGCAAAACATGGTCAGGTCAAAGTGTCTGAATAATTTTTGGTTCCAAATTTTTATAAATTTTACTGGCACCCACTAGTGTAAATATATCAAAAATATAAAAAATGTCTGAATAATTTTTGGTTTGACTGTATAGTGTATCTTTGACATTTATACGTATTGTTAAATTTCAAGTTCGTTTGTTTCTTTTTCTTAGGTGAGGGAATTGTGGATTGTTACAGTTTAGAGTTGGGGATAGCATACACTGTAAAACAAACACTGCTACTAAAATCTCTTTTGTATATTTAACATATACTGACAATAGGGTTGGGTATCGATTTGAATTTTAGTGATTCCGATTCTTAACGATTCCAATAAGGTAAAAAAAATTACATAATTGACACAAGCAACAAGCTAAGAAGCCAACAAAAACTAAGGGTGTTCACAATTGGTAGGTTTAATTAGATTTTATTTCGAACTCTGGTGTGATTGCTCTGTTAATGCGGTTCATTTGAACACTGCCATCTGAACCCTGGTCACGCCAAACAAGCGGACCAAGACCCACATGAAAAGGTGGGTCTGGGTCCACTTCCAAACAAACTCTGGTGCCGATGAATAGGCTTGGGTATCGAGTATCGATTGGAACCGGGACTAGCTTTTCGATTTTCCCGGAATCGTTCAAAAGTTTAAATTTCGATTCCTAGTTTCGATTCACAGTTCGCCGACTGGAAGAAGAAACCGCTGAACACCAACGAAGAAGCGTCCATCGGAAGTGTTGGCGAGTCGAACATGGATAGCGTGCGTCGGCGGTCCAAAGTGTGGCTTCACTTTTTTTAAACAGAACGAAATCTCGCCAAAATGCAACATTTGCGGCAAGATTGTTTCGTGCATAGGGGTGTGCACGTCGAACATGATAAAGCACCTCCGAGTTCATGACTTCGGTAAAGTTGGTTTTATATTCGCACATTCGGGCATCCGTATTCAATAGCTTTGTTAATCACACTACATTGGACATACAGTGGACATTCACAAGTAAATATGCCATTAAAACAATACTTGCCTATTTTGATCGACTGTGAAAAATGTTGTAAGTTGACAATCGTTGGTTGTCAATATCATGTCGCTGCTTAAAATTCGCAAACATTAATTTATTGCACATTTATTGGAAAGTCTGAATTTATCAGAAGTCCGAATGTGCGAATATAAAACCAACTTTACCGAAGTGAGTTCATGGAGTAGAAATAAATGTGTGCACAGCAGGAGATACTATCTGTCCAGAACGCTCACGCATCCTGCCTGAGAAGGCAGATATGATCATTTTCCTAAACAAGAACTGTTTCTGATTTTATACTGTACCTGCTGCTAATCTGGACTGGGTTTTACAAGTTGTTTCTTATTGTTTATTTGCTATTCTGCACCAGGTTAGCCCATCAGTGGGAGCACGGTAACATGTTCAAGTACCTGCAGCATCATACACTCATGTGTAAATGTGTTTTCATGGTTTTCAAAAATAAAGCTCTCTTGAGGAAAGTGTACCCCTGTGAAAATATGTTCATAATTTATAATATTTATATTCAAGTTCATAGATTTGATATTTAAATTGTAGTTGAAAACAGCCCTGTGAGAAATTCATAGTAAAGTTCATAAAAAGTAAAAATTTCATAGAATTAAAATTGATGGAGAAGGTCAGACTATTTCCTTCAGAAAGACCGTTGGTTAGCTAGCTCATTTAAAATATCCTAAACTTTTTTTGACCCTGCCTCTTAAAAGAATCGGAATCGAGAATCGTTAGGAACCGGAATCGAAACAAGGAATCGGAATTGGAATCGGAATCGTTCAAATTCAAACGATACCCAACCCTACCGATGAATATATATGAATGCAACACAGACAAAGAGATCAAAATAAACCGAAACCGGATGTGATGTCACAAGATGCGAGCCTAAAATGACAGAATGCTCAAGCATACCTGTTTTGCCCATTACAGTTCAGTATATGCGCCGGAACCGTGTCTCCTTGCAGCAGATGTTCGTTTGTGTGTGCGATGGAGATATTCCTGCTGGTGTTTTGACTCATTTACTCATTTTATAAGCTCTTTGTGAGTTCTCAGTTAGTAAAAATACCATCATATGTACGCACATACAATGAGCGCATTTAGCCCAGCACACAGCATTGTTTTGGATGTTCGGAAGTTCTGTCGCAAAATATGTCATAAAAGCCTTTTTTTTTTTTTTTTGGGTTTTGTATCTTTAGGTGATATAAAAAATTAGTGAACCAGGACTAAATGTATTATTTAATTTTTGGTCTGGACCAAAAGAATGAAGAGAACTGAACTACAAGTGTGAACACACCCTAAAAAGCATAATTCTGAAATTCTGGTAATATCTATTGTTGTCATTTCACTGTAACTGATTTATTATTTTTTATTATACTTCCAAATATATATATATATTTAACAATATTTTACTGTTAAAGTTTTTCCCTGTATATAGTGGTAACTTAATAGGATTTTACTGTAGCATTGTTAGTGTTTTACAGTTAAAATCATGCACATTTAGAATGATATGAAGGCCAGTAAATAATTAAATAATGACAGAATCTTCTTCTTTTTAAGGTAAATTATTCCTTTTAATAATGTCCATAATGACCATGTAGGAAAGAAAATTACGTTTAGAAAAGTGGACAATCTGCAAATGATGCAATTTGGACTCACATAACAACACGGGTTTACGTGTAGAAACATGCATTAACTACTAGGCTGAGGCTCAAGTTAATGCAATTAATTCTTAATGTGAAATTAAAACAAGAAAAATCTGCTCACTTTATTGTTTCTGTGCGGCACTTTGGCATGAGTTTTAACCTTGAGTGAACTGTGATATAAGGGGATTGATGAACCCCACTCATTATTTACTCAGGAGACTCTGAAGGATTGTTTGAACCCACGGTGTCTAAATAGCTTGAAATTATGTGAGCAGCCTCCTCAATATTAGGATGTTGTTTTTGACTGAAATACTGTGGAAAACTGTAGCTTTTGCTTTGTGCCAAAGGTCTCCAAAGTTTCAAGGCTAAATTGTTAGAAAGATTTCCTCTCACTGTTATTGATTGGCATTTCCATGCATTCCTGTTTACATACGGACTGCAAATGAGATTTAGTCCAGTAGGGCAAGTTCATGGTTGCAGTATAAATCAAGGGATCAAGGTTTGGCTAGTTGGCATGGCCTCATTACTCTTTGTTGGTAGATGCTTTACTGTACAATCTGGATTCTTAAAAGCACCTTTGTCCATTGAAAGCCCTTCTTAAGTGTCCATATATTCTGAATTGTATTTATTTATTTTTTTGCAACATATACATTTGTAAATATTTAATTTGGTCATTTCACCAGTCTCCAACATAATATACACTACCATTCAAATGTTGGGGGTTGTAAGATTTAAAAGTAATATTATTCTATTTGTTATATATTAAAATGTAATTGTTCACGTGAAGCTGAATTTTCAGCGTCATTACTCCAGTCTTCAGTGACACACAATCCTTTAGAAAATCATTCTAATATGCTGATTTGGTGCTCAAGAAACATTTCTTATTAACCCCCACTTTCACAGACAAGGCTTAAGCTAGTCCTAGACTAAAATGCATGTTTGAGTTGTTTTAACTGAAAGCAACTTGCACGGACGGATCTTAAAATATGTCCGTCCCATTGTTTTGTCTCAAGATGCACACCAGTAATGTTTTTTTTTGTTTGTTTTTTTTTTGTGTACGTTTATAAAAGCAACTTAAATGCCCTAATTGAACTAAGGCCTAATCCTGGCTTAATCTAAGCCCTGTCTGTGAAACTGGGGCTATAAGTGTTGAAAACAGCTGTGTTGCTTCATATTTTTGTAGAAACTATAATATAACTTTTTTTTTTTCTAGTATTTTTTGATGAATATAAATTTACAAAAGAATATTGTAAAGTTCATAAGAATTCTGTTATTTGTTGCTTTTAGTTACTGTTGCAGGCAAGTATAAATGATGTCTGTTATAAAATACAGACAAAGACCTCTTCGCTTAATTGATTGGCCAAACAGCCCCCCAAAATCCCCTTTAACATGGTTAGCAGAACCTTGTGTCCAGGGGTATCACAATACTTTAATCTCACCCTATGCTGAGGTAAAGGTTGTTTGAATACATGCAACAGTCATAGAACTGTTCTTTAGTTAGACCATCTGTATCTTTGTTGATTTACTCTTATCACTCAGATTGTAAAAACAGCCAGTATTTAAGCATTCACTATCTTTTGATAATGTACAGAATTTTTTTTATTTCTGATCTTATGTTTTATGTTGCCATTTCAGATTGGTCAGGAGTGTCCAATCCTGCTCCTGGAGGGCCACTATCCTGCAGAGTTTAGCACCAATCCTAATTAAACACACCTGAACCAGCTAATCAAGGTCTTCAGGATTACTAGAAACTTCTAGTGTGTGTTGGGGCAGGATGGAGCTAAACTCTGCAGGACATGAGCAGGATTAGACTAAAATAGCTTTCTTGAAAGAGATTTTAATCTCAAGGAAATAAGGGAGGTTTAGGTAAAAAATAAAGGTTTAATAAATAAATATATACAGACATTACCACTAGCATCCAAAATGAGCACTTGTCAAAACGAGAGTAAAATAAG
This sequence comes from Anabarilius grahami, assembly GCA_003731715.1. Taxonomy (NCBI): domain Eukaryota; kingdom Metazoa; phylum Chordata; class Actinopteri; order Cypriniformes; family Xenocyprididae; genus Anabarilius; species Anabarilius grahami. The sequence continues at coordinate 138,303 of RJVU01060737.1, forward strand.
TAACTATTAATATGGATCTGCTGAGCAGACAGACATGTGGACTGCGTATCTAACGGAGTAAAGTGGTGTGTAACACTCTCAGAACCATGTGAACCATTTTGAAACCACACCATTGTGCAATTGAGGATTGCCCAACAAAATAACTAGAATATCTGTGAAAACACTAGCATTGTAGGACAGAGAATAACCTACTAATTGCCACAATTATATTTTATTGAATTACTGTTTTACTGTTGTGCATGAATGCATTGTATGCATAACCTGTATTCTGTCTCGTAAATGCCTATAGCTTTGTGAGGAACAGACCAAGATCTAAGTCCGTGTTCACTGATAATCATCAGCTGCAGCTCACGTATTGACAGATATTTCTTTTTTGTGATAAACTATTTGATTCAGGGATGTTTCCTCTGAAGAAACATCAAAAAATATCTGTCATTATGTAAATGCAACTCACTCACCTCTGATTTCACTGCTTTGTTCTGTCAAAATCAAACTTGAAACATGATCTGTACATTTTATCTATTAGTGATAAAAAATAAAGTTGTGCACCTTTAAGCAACACATAACCAAATAAGACCTCATCAGTTCCCCATGTTTCATGTGTTACTTCTGTTGTGGCTGGTGGTTATGGTTTACACCTCTGGTGTTCGAATTTTAGCCTTGGTTATTTTGGGCAATTGGGCCACCGTGGGGTTCACAGCTTCTTCTATCGTGTGAGGTTGACCTTTTGCATATGATACAGGTCTTCATGTTGATTAATTTCTGACAGTGACATATGAGATGCTGCTGGTCAGATGTTCAGACAACTTGTAGTAATGGAAAATGAGTTGCTAATCACATTAGCAGTACCGGTTGGGAGGGATTGGAGTTCAGAAGATCTGTTTTCACGGCCATGTAATGCAAAAGTGAAGTAATCTGATACACAAAGACGACCAGAAGGTCCAATGACATCATCATGTAAACAAACACTGCTGTTTACAGTATAAGTTGGTAGCAAGGGTAAATGACCTAGATCTGTTGTGTGTTTAGACAGAGGCTGTACTCTTTGCCAGCTCAACAACAAAGCATCTAAAGCCCATATTTGTCTCCATAAGCATCACCACTAAATGAAATGACTCATGTCAGAGATGTATCTGAGGAAACATCTCTAATTGTTTTAATTTTGCCCGTGTGTTATAATGAGTGCAGGAGCAGTAATTTGTTATCTGTAATGTTGTGTACCACTCTCAGTTTTTCTCTTTTCTCTGCAGCTTGCTCCGTGAAATCAAAACGCAAAATGCACACAGAAGTTCAAAGTAAAATAAAAGAAGAACCTTAGTTTAGAACCTTGAACTAACAAGTCATGTTTGTTCCGAAGGACTGAATTTGTTTACTGACTGACATCGGAAAAAAAATTGAGGAACTTACAGTGGAAGATGTAGATAAACCACTAACAAAGGGAGAACCAAAAGGGAATATCCAAATGTTTTAACTTTCACCCATTCCCTAGAGTAAGTCTTTTACTC
>RJVU01060737.1:139857-151264 GCA_003731715.1 Anabarilius grahami
TCAAATTAATTGTGAAAATTATGAGCAGGGGTCAAGCTTCCAGTGGGCTCCTGCTCTGTTTCAAGCACACTTAAGGAAGTAACTCTAACCTGAATTCTCACATTACCCAGTAGAGCAATCTGCAGAAGTTCACTGATTGTTCAGTGAAGGTTCACCTCCTCCATCAAATTATTTGTTTGTTGGCGCAACACTACGAGTAACTGTTATGTGGTATGTGAGACTAGAATCGGTGCATTCTGAATCATAACGCCAGCTCTGCATTGAAAATATTATGCTGAAATGTACCTGGAGGATAGACTTTTTTTGATGAATTTTCAAAGCACACATTTATTTTTATTTAATTGTTTTCTTATTTTTATTCATTCATCTATTTTATTTATTCACTTTTATTTAAATATATTTTTTTAATTAATTTAAAATTATTTTATTTATGTTTTATTTTGTTTATTTATTTAAAAAAAAAAGTTTTTAAATGTATTTAGTAATTTGTTGGTTGGGTTGATTAATTAATTGATTACGTATTTATTTTTTACTATTTACCACAATCTGTGGTATCAGACATTTTTATGATGTATGTCCTAAAACTAGTGTACTGTTTAGTCATTTATTCTGAGTATATACTTTTCCATTGCTAGCGAGTTGCATATAAATGGGAAGATTGGGATGCAGCCTAATGTGCTTACTTTGCCTTGGATTGAGTGTTTTCAATTCAACAAAGCTTGTACTTTTCCAACTGTAATCAATAATGGTGTGTTCAAATGCCCCTGCATGAGCGTGAAGCTTGTCTTCCATAAGAATAAACTATATATAAATCTAAACTACAGCATATTGTAAAGAGAACTAATGCTTTGTCAGGCTGCAGGCATTAATGACTTCTATTACCTGGGAAATTGACATTAATTTTTCCCACTGTTGCTCAGTATTTTTAAATAGCTGAACTAACTGTGAAATGTACCTCTGATATAAAATTTATGAAAAGTGCTCTTATATAATTATGTAACAGAGTGCAATTTCACTTTGACCCTGCCTCAGGGAGAGAGAATGAACGAGAAAAACGAGAAAATGTTTTTTTTTTTTTTCTCTTTTTTTTTTTTTGAGAAGATGAGTGATTTGTTTTTTGCTATCAGCATGAATATAACCATGTCTAAGAAACAAGTACTTCAGATAAAATGGTTTGATATAGAAGTATCTCTTCTGATATGATACTCATTAGTTTCCAGGCGATGGCAACACAACAACATCCCTGTTCAGCATTACTGGATGAATTAATGACGGGCAGTGGGAGATTTGTCATATAGTGTTACTAATCTGGTCACGGAGCATAGTGTATGCGCGGGTCCTTCAGTTAGCAATACATTTCAATCTAAAAAACGGAATGCAGTCAAGCCCTTCTGATAATAGAGAAATGGACGTCATTCGGTTTAAAGGTCTTTGACAACTACCTCTTCTTCTCTGAGTTCAAAAACCTTAGTGACGGTAAATTTTTCTCCCCAGGAGCATTTTATAGAAGGTGAGAGAGGGACAGCATGCTGTGAAAAAACAACTTCTGTGCCTTTTTTCCCCAGTTTGTTGTTCACAGCTTTTTGATTTTTTTTCATGAGGTGATGAAATCAAGAAACGATACACTTACATAACCGTATCATGGCACTACACTGATGCAATGATGACATCAGATGGTAATTCCATGGTATTTTCTGAGAAACCATGGTACTGTACAGTGGTATGCGAAAGTTTGGGAACCCCTTGCAGAATCTGTGAAAATGTGAATAATTTTAACAAAATAAGAGAGCTCATACAAAATGCATGTTATTTTTTATTAAGTACTGTCCTGAGTAATATATTTGACATAAAATATGTTTACATATAATCCACAAGACAAAAAAATAGCGAATTTATTAAAATATCTCCGTTCAAAAGTTTGGGAGCCCTTGATTCTTAATACTGTGTGTGGTTTCCTGGATGATCTATGACTGTTTTTTTTGTTTTGTGATGGTTGTTCATGAGTCTCTTGTTTGTTCTGAGCAGTTAAACTGAGCTCTGTTCTTCAGAAAAATCCTCCAGGTCCTGCAGATTCTTCAGTTTTCAAGGATTTTTTGCATATTTGAACCCTTTACAGCAGTGGCTGTATGATTTTAAGATTCATCTTTTCACACTGAGGACAACTGAGGGACTCAAACACAACTTTNCACAAGACAAAAAAAATAGCGAATTTATTAAAATATCTCCGTTCAAAAGTTTGGGAGCCCTTGATTCTTAATACTGTGTGTGGTTACCTGGATGATCTATGACTGTTTTTTTGTTTTGTGATGGTTGTTCATGAGTCTCTTGTTTGTTCTGAGCAGTTAAACTGAGCTCTGTTCTTCAGAAAAATCCTCCAGGTCCTGCAGATTCTTCAGTTTTCAAGGATTTTTTGCATATTTGAACCCTTTACAGCAGTGACTGTATGATTTTGAGATTCATCTTTTCACACTGAGGACAACTGAGGGACTCAAACACAACTTTTAAAAAAGGTTCAAACATTCACTGATGCTCCAGAAGAAAACACTATGCATTAAGAGCCGAGGGGTGAAAACTTTTGAACAGGATGAAGAAGTCCAAATTTTTCTTATTTTGTTGAAATATATATATTTTTTTCATTTAGTACTTCGCTTCGGCAGCAACAGAAGATATTTGCATGTTTCCTGGAAGACAAATTAAGTACAATTTACCTTGATCTTTAAATTAATGCACCGTGTTTCCTTCTGGAGCATCAGTGAATGTTTGAACATTTTTTTAATAGTTGTGTTTGAGTCCATCAATTGTCCTCAGTGTGAAAAGATGAATCTCAAAATCATACAGTCACTGCTGTAAAGGGTTCAAATATGCAAAAAATACTTGAAAACTGAAGAATCTGCAGGACATGGAGGATTTTGCTGAAGAACAGAGTTCAGTTTAACTGCTCAGAACAAACAAGGGACTCATGAACAACCATCACAAAACAAAAAAAACAGTCGTAGATCATCCAGGAAACCACACACAGTATTAAGAATCAAGGGATATTTTAATAAATTCAGCTACTTTTTTGTCTTGTGGATTATATGTAAACATCTTTTAAAATATTAAATATCAAAATATGTAAAATATCTTACTCAGGACAGTACTAAATAAAAAATAACATGCATTTTGTATGATCTCTCTTATTTTGTTAAAATTATTCACATTTTCACAGATTCTGCAAGGGGTTCCCAAACTTTCGCATACCACTGTATATTTACTGTATTCCTATAACATGAAATGTATATGGTACTCCAAGATACCTCAGATACATTTAATGTTACCATGGTATATACCATAATAATTTTTGGTTCTTTTGCCTAGTGTGTACATAATGAAATCCATGCACAATGGAATTTCTACCAAAATTCTACATTACCAAAAAAAAAAAAAGTACTATAAGTAATACCATCGTGATACAATTTTTGTTGGGGAGTTTCATAACTTCATCTAAAATAATTATGTATGAAATATCTGATGGAGGAACTTGAAAGAGGCAAAGTTCTGTAGTATTACCATGAAGTTTGAGGTCAATAACATTTTTTCTTACTCTCTTCTGCTCACCAAAGCGGAATTTATTTGATCCAAAATACAGTGAAACAGTAATATGTGGAATATTATCTTTAATAATATTACAATTTAAAAACTTTTTTAAAATATATTTTAAAGTGTAATATATTTCTGTGATGGCAGAGCTAAATGTTCATTAGTCTTCAGTGTCATATAATCCTCGATAATGCTTTGTTTGTAATAGAATTATTATTATTTTTTTTTCTGTCCTTTGATCACTTGATTAATGCATCCTTCCTGAATAAAAGTATTATTTTTAAAAATAGTCTTACAAATCTTACTAGCTTCAAAGTTTTGAATGGTAATGTACAGTAAATATGGTAGTCAGTACCCTGTTATTAGCCTACCATACCATTTGATACGTATCTGTAATTCTTGTAAAAGGTTTTTGATTTGTCTGCTATATAGGCGCTTATGTGTTGGCAGTTGGATGCTCTTGTTTTCTTAGCAAAATGCTGAGTTAATTCTGCCTTTTCGTTTCTTTATCATTTGTGGTGCAGTTATTTTCCACACTGATGGATTCAGACAGAGAAGTGACTGCTTCCACAGTCTGTTTCTCCTGTATACACTTTCCTGATGTTATGCTCGACTGCCTCAAAATGAGAAACACCTGCATCAAAACAGCTTAGGTTCTGTTAACTCATAGCACACAGGGAAAATAATGACATATCTAATTGAAGAATTAATTTCAAATATTCTCGCAGCACACCCCACAATGTGTTCGTTCGTTTTTTTTGTTTTTTTTTGTACACAATCAAAGAGGTGTTGATGGGCACAAGAAACAGCTGCAACCACAGTTTTTATAAAAACACTCATATTTAATTATTTTCTATAAAATTGTTACATTAAACGTATTTTGCAAAGTTAACGTTCATTATGGTTTTTAAGTAGTGTTAATTTAATTAACAAACTGATGAAATATTTTCATCTACGACCTTTTTTTCCATGACTAAGACGATTAAACTGTGACTATATCAACATGCAATATTGCTGATGAAAATATGTAGTTAGACTATAATGTAGTTTAAAAAAAATAAAAAGCTTTAAAAAAAAAATTGTCAAAGAGAAGACAAAATATTACAAGCCTGTATGGTTGCAGTTGCCAGATGTCTAGAGTTCAAATCCCCCAAATCATAGCTTTTCTGTTAAAAGGATACATTTTCTGCCTAGTGTTTTACTTAATCTTTGCTATCTGGCAACCATGTGCACATGCTCTCTGGACACTGCAGAAGAAGCGCAGATGATCTGAAAACACTAACAAAACAAGTAAGCTGGAGTTTAGCGATCTCCATTGAGATATTCTGCTTAAATAAAAGTGTCATTCGGTTAGTCTGTTTTCCTTCACAAGCTGTTTGCTGCGACTAAATCTGCCATCAGACCTTCTCAGTGATGATCTGTAATAAATCCAAACATTGATCTTGACCGTATTGTTTGCGATTTTGTGGTAGCTGAATACATGCACTTACACAACCTCTGTGGAACAATACAATGTCTTTTTTTGTTGTTGTTTTTGTAGAGAAAACATATAATGTGGAGTTACTGGAATTACTGTTTGGAATTTCACTTTTTATTTTTGAGAGAAGTTTCTTGTTTTACCAGTTTTCCTAATGTAGAGAGTATATTCATTTTTATGATAAATGGCCTATAATAAATCAGGAAACTATAGCCCCGTTCACACGACTTTTTCACTGCATGTCGCTAGTCTCTGTACTGTGAAGTCGCTTGTGGGCGTTCCTAGTGCTGTCGCTCTAATATCATTGGTAGACTGCACGTCTGGTCATATCTATAGAAAATGCAATCACAAATGATATGTAAAACTAAGAAATCATTCTAATTTGGCTTGGAATTAGGCTTAAAACAATTAAAAGTAACATTCTGCTGTTGTAGAGTGTTGTGACCGCAGAGCTCAGTGCATTAAATCATTAACTAGATTAACGATTGTTCTATCAACAAATTAAACTCACTCATACTGTCAAAAATACTAAAGCGTCATTCGAATTTGACAGATAATCAATTTTCTTGTCCCTAATAATTAACACAATGCAGGGGAAACTGTAATATAAACTGCAGCAGTGCTAAACTGCTCACAGCGTCATATAATTAACAACACAAAATGTATGAATCAAACTCACAAGACTGCCGACAGTTTCTTTTCCATGCATCGTTTTATTATATCCATGTATGTACAGTCAAATCATATAAAACAGTGAAATCGTTCCGGAACTATTCCTGTCTGTCTTGCCTGCACTCGAGACGGTGATGTGAGCTCCAGAGAGCCTTCACTCCTATTGGTTGTCGCTCCTGATTTGCATAAAGTTGAAATATCTAAACTTTTGTCGCATGTCTCCCGTCGCTTGACATGCCTACATTCTGTCGCCAACAGTCACTGTCGCTCTTGTCGCCGGAAGTCGCCAGCGCTCCATTGAAATGAATGGGATCCTGTCGCTGCGTGTCGCTGGCGGTGTGAACGGGGATTTTTAGGTAAAATAAACCATGCATATGAGTAGACATTCTCTTGATTTTGTACTTATAGATGAAAGTGCAATAATTCTGATGAAATGAAAAATAAATTTCTCAAATGACAACAATTATTGTGATTTTATAATTTTGGTCAGAATATTCATTATCAATTTAACCATTATGCAGCGTGATGAAAATGGGGCTAAGTTTTCATTGACTAAAGCTAGGCTAAAATCCCCCAGTTTCATTGACAAGGCTTAAGCTAGTCCCAGGCTAAAATGCATGTTTGAGCTGTTTTAACTGAAAGAAACTTGAACTGACTTATCTTAAAATGTCATTGCGGTTGTTTTGTCAAGATGCACATCAGTAACTTTTTTTTTTTTTTCTAAGGCGCATTTATAAAAGCTACTTAAATTCCCTAATTGAACCAAGGCATAATCCTGGCTTTATCTAAGCCCTGTTTGTGAAACTGGGCCATAGTCGACTAAACAGATACTGAACATGTTTTTCTGATACTTAAACTGCGTCTGACAGAAATGTCAACAGCTTTCATGCATGTCTTTCAAAATAAGTTAATCAGAAAAACATAGTCTACTATTTGACTGCACACTCTGCGTCCCACTCAAAACGGTCTTGCAACCCACTTGTTGAGAAACATTGCAATAGTACATTTTGCCGTTTACTGTCTATAGAATTAAAGCTACTTTGAAAGTGGCTGTGTTTTGGACTGCAGTAGATTTTGTTAGACACATTGGGTATGTTTCGCCTGCAAAATAAGGCACTTCATGAGTCACAAATCGCATGGCTACTCTCCCATAGAAATAACTGAACTCCAGATATCTGTTCTTCATAGGCAGCCGGACCGCAAGGAAAGATGGTTTATGTGGATGTTTTTCTGATGCAAACCTTTAATCTTCTTAGAGAGTTCAGGACTGAATTATCTCCTTGAGTTATGCTGTAATTATATAACCTTTCATATCTGTTTATTTGATATGAGGCGTTAATCCCACATGATCTTGTTCTAAAGTTTATGTAGAAGGCTGGGTCAAAGAGAGGTGTATTAAAGCTTTAAACTTCACACTGTTTCAAAATGAACTTTGTGTTGGCTGCGATCTCATGCTTTTAAAATATTATTTCTCAGAAATTGCCTTGTTTACAATCAGGGAATTGAGACATAAAAGAATGTTACAATAAAGTTACTCTTGCTTCAACCTCTGTCCCACAGAAAAGATTAACCTGTTAGTATGAATCATAGTTTGAACTGTAAGCACGGCCAAAATGCATCATGGGTATTTTACAACATCATTTGTTTTTATAATTGATGGACAGTTGAGATATGTAAAGAAACTTTTTGGCGAGAATCCAGTTATGAGGTCATATTTTATATGTATGGTCAGTCATAAAGAGATATTATTTTGTGTCCAGCAGGCTTGGGTTAAAAATTACCATCTCATGAAAACAGACAATGAGTAATAAATGAGCTCCTGTACTGTCCTGTACCGGCATAGTTTGTGTTTGCTGTAGGCGTTGCAGTTTAATTTATGAAGTCACTTTAGTTTATATTACATGAGCATTTCTTGTTGATTTAGTAGTTTAATTAACTTACTTTAAATTTGTATAGACTGTCAATTTGTATTCAACCAGTTAGAATTCTATTGTCAAACTTAGTCAAATTTATTGTCAAATAGGGTCTTGTTTATTGGTTTCATTTATTTATTTACTACTTATGTATTTATATAAAGTGCCCCTTTTTTGAATATTACTTTTCATACAATGTAATATAGCTGTTTGTGATTGTGAATGTAAAAGGTCTGCAAAGTTGTAAACCTCAAAGTGCGTGACAAATAATGTTATTATCTCCTAAAAGAAAGAATCGATTCTGAACTGCTGAAATGGCTCGTCAGCAATTCCAGTCTCATTTCCTGTTACATACCTACATAACAATGTAACAAATTTGCATAATGCCAGGCTATGGTCTTCATTGACTGCCCACGAACAACGTCTACTTTGACCTGCCCTCGAACATTGTAGTTGTAGCTGAGGTCTGGAAGAGTTTGGTTTGTGTTGTTGACATGTCGAGAAGTTGCTGTTTTCAGAGCTGTGAATTCACTTTGCATGCATTTCAAAAGGATGAGGACTTGTATGAATGGTGTCGTTTTTTTCCGTATCAATTCGAGCCTGTGTATCAAGCACTGAGGAACGCTCTGGTTCTGAAATTCAATTGTTTCGTTTCCAAACACTGGCTGGAAGTGGTAGACCGATCACAACAGACTGGGCCATCTCACCAATCAGAGAAGAGTTATCTCACGGGGAGGAGGGGTTTAGAGAGAATGAACAGCTACAGTTGTTGTAAAATAAAATGTCATAAATGACACTTGTGTTATTCTAAAATTCTACCACCCATCGTCTGTGAAGTGGAGCAAAACAACGTCCCATCAGTCCTCACTTCATACTCTCAACCACAGCTGTTTTCTCTGTATATTTGTGCAGTTTGTGCATAGCAAAAACGTTTGTGTAAACACTACGTTTGGATTCATCAATGAATTAATTCCAATTGAAACAAAAGTGGTGGATGTGAACATAGCCATAGTATTGTTTTGAACACATCTAAAGCTTTGGCTCCTCATTTAAGCAACTGTAAACGATTCCTATATGAGCATATGACGACATCTAGATGTATTTTTACTTGTCGAAACCGCAGCTTTTATTTATTAGACCTCTGGGTTGATAATCTGAATGTTTTTTAGAAGGGTGATTCATGAACTGGAGAGATGCTGGGTTCTGCTATCAGCACTGGGCATAAAGCCAGATTGCTCCAGGTGGTTTATTTAATGAATCATAAAAAGTAGCTTTTGCTTTTTGATGCCTCATAGCTCTTCATCGGAATTCAGAATAGTTTAGCTTTTCATAAACATGACACAAAGTTACGTTTTTGCAGGTTGTGATGGAAATATCAGCTGTAAGTTTTGTGGAAACTTGGCCGTGAGGCACATTTCCTCCTGCTGCAGCTCACCTTGACTTGTCTTCCTGAGGACTTTGGCAAAATGTATTTGGGTCAGAATGTTGTGAGAGTTGATGTGCCCTGAAATTACGGCTCAATATGAGATTCATTTATTTTCATTGCTGAGTGCAAAGAGCACTTAAGTGTTAAGCAAGTTCTTTAGGTTGTTTAATTTTTAAACAACTTATAATAATCCTCTTATGAGGGACCCCCTTTCTCAAAATATTTACTTAGTTTAAAACCCCAAAACAAATTTTTTGAGATGAGGCTTTGAGGCAACTGGTTTATTAGGCTGCTGTGACTTTAAGACATGCCGTTGCCGAACATAATGCGGATCTGATGCGCATCTCATTTTCTCAAAACTCCTTTAAGTTCATTTAAGACATTATTTAACTCGTTTATACTGCTTTTATGAGGATACTCCACAAATGGGCATTCTGGCATAATTCTGTGTTTTTGTTCAAGCACGAAAGAGAACTCGATACTTGCACGTTTCTTTCTGTACGCTACTTCTGAATAAGAGCTTGGTCGACTAATGTAATGCTAGCCAAATTATGATGGAAGAAAACAGATGCAGCGTTAATTTGCGTTTAAATATTTATTTTTTAATGCATTAAACTGACAAAAATAATTGCATCCATTAATGACTTTTCCAACCTCGTTTCAGAACACCACAGCACGCTACTGGAATTAAAGATATTTAATTTATTTAGTTTTTTAAAAAAGAAGAAAGAAATTAATACTTTTATTCAGCAAGTAGGCATGATATAACTGATAAAAAGTATAAATAAAGAAATCTATAATGCTACAAAACATTTCTATTTCAAATAATAGCTGACATTGAACGTTCTATTAATCAAAGAATCAAAAAAGTATCAGTTTCCACAAAAATATTTAGGATTTTTTATTTTTTTTTCAACATTAAGAATAACAATTATTTTTATTTTTTTTATATTTGAGCACCAATAATAATTGATAATAATAATAATTGAGCATCAAAACGGCATATAATGATTTCTGATGGATATGACACTTTTCCATCACAAGAAATATATTACATTTTACTTACTAATTCTACACAACTTTCCCACTGCTTTCTTTGGTATTATACAATAATTTAGAGACACTGCTATGCCATTAATTGAATGAGCTGGCAATTTGATGCAAACCAGGAAATAATTGTGGTATCATATATTTCAGATGGTGTCTTCTGGTCAGTTGACAGTTCTTTGGCCAAAATTGTCCCATGAAGCTAGATTTGGTCCAGTCTTCCTGTCTCACATTAAACATGTGACGTAACCAATCTACTGCTAGACTTTCACTTCCTCTCAAGTTTTGAATCACTTTTGCCAAAACATTCTAAGCTTTGAAAGACCTGAGAGCTGTGTGTAGGGTCACAGAGTTGTCTTTTTTCCCCCTTCTTTTTTGAGGGGTAACAAGTGCCATTTAAATATGTATTACCAGCACTTTGTATGGAAATGTGATATGCCACATGATTTTTACTGGTCTCAGGTGGAGGTGACCTCATGTCTTTTTCCTGTGATCTTACGTTTTTCATATGGTCTTAAAGATCTGGGCTTTCTCACATGGTTTTGGTTTTTATTTGTGTAGATCATTGCCGCTCTTCTCAGCTACTCCACAGAAGAGTGTGTAGTATCATGAATCATTTTCCTCAAAGCAGAGGGAGTTCCCTTCCATTTAGAGAACACACTAAGCCTCCATTTGTTTATATTCGTGGGGAGGAACCTCTTCCTTTACTCTTACATTGTTCCACAGCTTGGTGCTACTCAGCTCCTCATGAGCCTTTTCAACTCTGTTTGACAATGGAAAGAAAGGACGTTTATGTCATACGGCATGGTGTAGTGTTTGTGATGGCAACAATGGCTAAGTCTTTCTTCAAGGCCAGATGTTAACTGTATTTGAACTCTGAATTTCCCTTACATTTATAAGTGTAATCTTTATAAATACATTCAAAGCTTTTAAATTCACACACATTATAACCTGTGCTGTTTATGCATTTGAAAATCTGATTGCTATGAAATTATTATTATTATTATTATTATTATTATAACCAAATGTTCCTAGTGATTAAACCTTTCTAGTGGTTTCCTTTCCCTTAGCGATAGCGATTTGAAATATATATGTATGTATATATGTATGTTTTATCTATGTTTTGATCATTTTAAGAGCTGCATCTTTGTATCACTCCACTTGAAGCGACTGTCGTGGCGGCCGAGCAAATCCACCGTAATTTTTGCGAATATACTACACATGTTGTATGTATGTGTACGTGGGTCAGTGAGGTGATGGGTCTTTTTTTTTTTTTTTTTTTTTTTTTTTTCC
>RJVU01060737.1:154750-197634 GCA_003731715.1 Anabarilius grahami
AGACACAAATGCAACATTAATAACTGATTCATGCTGAGATTAAAAATTTAGTCCACATGAAATTATTTTTACAGGTATTTAACTTTTAATGGGGTTGAAAAATAAGAGTGACGTCAGCCAAAAAAGGAAAGGTGGTTTAGAGATGGAGTGAGTTATTACATTATAATGAATGTAGTAATGCATTGTCAGTAATGGGTATGCAGTGTTAAATATGTTGTGTATTTCTGTAAACACTGCAGTGCTATTCCTGATGTGATCTTCCCTGTAATGGTTCCCAGATTGAACTCCATGTTGATCTCATCTCTCTTCCAGCCGGATAACATCCTCTACCCCCCCTCCATGCCCTTCCGCAAGTCCAGCAACCCTGAGGTTTCTCACGGCTCCAGTTTAGCGCTGAAATTTAAACGACAACTCAGTGAAGATGGGAAACAGCTACGGAGAGGAAGCCTAGGGGGCGCTCTTACAGGTAAAACCCTCACCTTTGTGTACAGTCAGATGTAAATAGGGTTATATTGTGAAACGTAAATTTTTTTTTGACTGTTCTTCCTTGACACAAACACATACTGTAAGTAACCGATGTTACTAATAACTGCATTTTACAATTTATTGCATTTTCTGGGTAATAAGTCGTTCCTGACTTTGTCACACAGAATCAAAATTGCATTGGTGAGAGAGAGAAAAAAATACTGTAAAATACCAGTAAATAAACAACTTTTACATACAGTATTTTAGTTCCCTTCACTTGACAACAAATCCTTTAAATATAAATTTTAAATTTTATTCAGAACAGAACTGGAATAAAAATATATAGTACAGTCCAAAAGTTTGGAACCACTAAGATTTTTAATGTTTTTAAAAGAAGTTTCGTCTGCTCACCAAGGCTACATTTATTTAATTAAAAATACAGTAAAAACAATAATATTGTGAAATATTATTACAATTTAAAATAACTGTGTACTATTTAAATATATTTGACAAAGTAATTTATTCCTGTGATGCAAAGCTGAATTTTCAGCATCATTACTCCAGTCTTCAGTGTCACATGATCCTTCAGAAATCATTCTAATATGCTGATCTGCTGCTCAAGAAACATTTAATGTGTACAATTGTACAAAATATTTGTGTACAATATTTTTTTTCAGGATTATTTGATGAATAGAAAGTTCAAAAGAACAGTGTTTATCTGAAATCTAATCTTTTGTAACATTATAAATGTCTTTACTGCCACTTTTGATTGATTTAATGCATCCTTGCTGAATAAAAGTATTAATTTCTTTAATTTCTTTTCAAAAAAATAAAAATAAAAATTCTTACTGACCCCAAACTTTTGAACGGTAGTGTATAATGCTACAGAAGCTTTGTATTTCAGATAAATGCTGTTCTTTTGAACTTTCTATTCATCAAGGAATCCTGAAAAAAAAGTACACAACTGTTTTCAACATTGAAAATAATCATAAATGTTTATTGAGCAGCAAATCAGCATATTAGAATGATTTCTGAAGGATCATGTGACACTGAAGACTGGAGTAACGATGCTGAAAATTCAGCTTTGCATCACAGGAATAAATTACTTTGTCAAATATATTTAAATAGTACACAATTATTTTAAATTGTAATAATATTTCACAATATTACTGTTTTTTACTGTATTTAATTAAATAAATGTAGCCTTGGTGAGCAGACGAAACTTCTTTTAAAAACATTAAAAATGTTAGTGGTTCCAAACTTTTGGACTGTACTGTATGTATAAAACAAACAAATTACAGTGGCATTTGTGATTTATAAAAAAAAATATTATTTTAAACACCAAGCCTAAACTAATTTATTTTAAGCTCAGCTGAAATTACCAACATGTGGGAAATGTACTATACACATACCTCTCTTATTCTGTTCAAATCCAAATTTGTGCACTTTGAGCATGTTTTGCATGCTTGGCGTTAATTACATTATATAAGTCACTTTGAAATATAAGTTTTGGCATGTTTCCGATTTTTAAAAGAAAAAAAAAAAGAGAGAGAAAAAAAGAAAAAGAGAGTGAATTATATTCTGGGAAATACAATACATACTGGTATATCTACTTCGGTTGTCTGCGTCTCTCGATGGTCTGCGCACTGTCCATGTGATGTAATTTTCGTTATCAGGAGGGTCCGTGGACATCTGCATACACTATCCGCGTGGTGAATGGTGAATCGGGTAAATGTTGAAACAAAGAGTCCACTATGTGGCAATACGCAGTTGTGATGTATTATGCGGTAGTCGAAGAAGAGAGCAGAAAGAGCGATACAAAACAACACGCTGTTCCAAGAAACAGTAATCAAAGCAGAATATCATTCTCCATCATTTTTTGTTATGGTTCTTGTACTAAACTTTGCATGCAATGGCGGATCCGCTACTTTTCTTCTTCTATCCTTCCGAGCGAATGTCCTGTTAGTGACACAACTGCCTATACTTGTAGAGTGTAGAAAAGCAATTGTACTGCACGTGTCAAACTTATTCATTCACACTCATCCACGGTTCAGTATACTTTGAAAGCTGTGAGGTCAAGACTGTGCGCGAGACTGAGCGGAAATCAAAAAATGAAGTACACCCAGCCTTTAAAGGGATAATTCACAAATGTGCTCACTGGACTGCACTATATTCCAGGTCTATTAGAGCCATTTGATAGCTTTGCATAAGGAACATACCATAATGTGTGTATTCTGTTTGCATTATTTATTTTTTTTTGGAATGCCATGCAAAAATCTGAGTGTCTATTTACACTAAGTGCAAATAGCGTCCCTTGTTGGCAAACGTTATTTACAATAGCTCCGCCCACCAATGTCTGCTTGGGCCACTCAGGTTTTAAAAAAGATGCTGTCTTCAGCGGCGCAGCAGTAGCGAGTAAGGCTCGTAGAGGTAGCTTTTAACACGATCGACATGGGTTCGAATCCGCCTTTTGCAGAGCTCGCATTTATTTTCAATAAAAATCTAAATAATGTTCTAAAAGTGGAAATAAACTGCGAACGAGTGTTTAATAATATTAAGTTTATTGGGTAGGGTTAGGGGAAGGTGTAGGGAGGGTTTTTCATTCTTCCATTAAGGCAGCATCCATTTAATAATTTTAATAAATATAATTAATATAAAATATAAATATATTTAATAAATATAATCATACTGAGGTGCAAATAGTATCTGCTAATATAAGGTATAGATAGCATCTAATTACTATTTACTCTTATTGCAAAGAACTGATACTTTTACATGGTGTAAATAGAATCTATTGTTATTTTCACCTAGTGTAAATAGCATATTGCTAAGAAAATGCTGCTATTATCTCTGTGTAAATAGAATATATTGCTGTTTTCACTTAGTTTAAATAGCATCTACAGCTATTTGCACTGTGTAAATAGCATCTATCGCTAAGAAAAAATGCTATTTTCCCCTCTAAGTGCTATTTACACTTAGTGCAAATAGCCGCTGTCTGCAAAAATTATTATTAACTAACAAGCTAGCTACATTTTGGAGGGCAGGGCTTTGGAGAGAGGACGTTTGTTTGAAGTTAGCAAAACAACAGAACTTTTCAAAACGTGTAGTGAATTGAGGCGCTAAGTGCAAATTAAAATTTTGGCAGACAGAGTTTCCATGAAATTTCTACTTTTTTATGCAAGAAACCTTGATTGTTTATAAGTTGAACTCAGGGTGGAAAATTATAGTAAATATACATTTATAGTATGACCCGTTTTTAAACATTGAATGTGTTACAGTCTTAGCCCCTTTCACACAGAGCGTTGATCCCAGAAAATTGCTATAGAATTGCTAGAGTGCCGTCTTTGTGAACGCAAACACATCCCAGGATTGATCCCGGGATGGGGACCTAGTAACATTGCTGGGATTGTGCCCTGTGTGAGCAAAAGGCAGAACCAATGCCGTAAGGTTTGTGTCGTAGTGATGATGCTGAAGCTGAGAACGTTCGCCAGCTTAGTGGAATGATACACAATGCACTAGTTTATGATTGAATCAGAAAAAAAAAATGGACGAGCGTAGTTTCTCAAGAGAGAAATCGCAGATCATAAGCAAACTTAAGACGCTGCGGAGACATTACACTTCACACCCTGATGTCACGTGTCTTTATGGGATCTTTATGAGATGTGTGTGAACGCACGCAGATTCCAGAAAATTACTGGCAGTGTGAATGAACCAAACACAAACGATCCCGAGACAAATCCCAGGACACATTATCAATGTATTTTCTGTAATCTCTGTGTGAAAGGGGCATATGCATCAGTCGATAGATCTCATTTAAACTCTTCAAGCCATTATGAAAAGTAAAGTAAGTCAGAGCTTTATAATGCAGAAAGTTGCGAATTCATTTAATATTTTTCTGTTTTGGATTTGGCTCCTTAGAGCTTCATTATGCTGTTTTTATTACACGTGACATTATGACCACCGTATTCGACTACATTCTGTTTCATTTGGTATTTGTCTTGCTGTTCCTCATGGTCTGATGTGTTGTATCAGGTATTTAAGGCACACTGCTGAAATGTGCTGAGGGTGTCTAGCTGGCATTTCCTTAGTCATGTGGATGATGACTTGTGGAAGCTGTTTCGCAGTGAGCAGGAATCACAGTTTTCCTCCTACGTATCCTGTTTTTTGACCTGATTCTGTGACCATATAGAGCCCACAAACACATAAATACGGGTTAGTATTGGGAATAGGTTGTCTGGGATACAATGCCGTAGTTGAACTAAAAGTCTGTTTCTAAGAGAAGAAAATATAAAAGTTATTTTTATTTTAAAATGATCCTTTCTCACCTCTCCCAAATTGAGAAATATCAATCTTTTCTGTTTGTTTCAGTCTGATTCAGTTAAGTATTCTAGTCTATGTAGTCTATTTTGAAAACATGTTTGCCCTTACAGCAGTGAGGTTTTTGCTAGTTGCCAAGGAGAAAATTGTTCTGTATTTAGCTTGAGAGGATGAACAGCTGCTGATTCATATGTAAAGGACATCAGAAATCAAGGAACACTTAAATATGAAGAACACTCGACACACAAAACATAAAATGAAGAGCATAACAGATATGCATGGACAAACACATAATACAAATGATCAGATAAATCCATTTTAATCACATGGAGAAGTTCCATTTAATACATTTGATTGCATTTTATTTTTGTAGTAATCATCTTTTATATTGTCCTGAATCAAATTAATTGAAATGAACACTGTGGTGATGCTTTTGTCATGGCCAAACACCTGCCATTTATTTATTTACGTTGATTTTAACATTTATTTGACCAAAGGGGACACAAGCTCTTTTTTTATTTGCTATATAAGCAGTTATTTGGAAATAACACACCAAATATTTGCTTCTCTCAGTCTACAAAACCATTTAAAATAACAAGCCACAGTTTTATGCAACACCTAATGCACCGTGAAAACAATTTCTGAAATATAAGATCACAAAAGCGTAAATGTATTAAATTAAACTGTACACAACTTGGGTCTTGCAGATTTCATTTAGTCTGACATGACTCCTCAACCAACAAATTGCATTTGGTATGGCAGCTCAGTGTTATGAAGGTATATTAGATTATCAATCTAAACTATCAACAGATCAACGGGGGGCTGGAAAAGGATCAGTCAAGGTGAAAAGGCCGTCCACAGTGCTGTAATGTACTGTGACCATGTGAAGGGCTGGAATATAAGCTAAATAAAGGAGCTTCTCTTTAAACTAACTTTTCTGAGCCATTCTTGCAACAATTGTGACAGTGATTTCCATCATGTTAACTTAAAACATGATCCACTTACATTTGTTTTTTAACAGTACAGTATTTCTATTGTTTTATTATTTAAAATGAAACAGACTTTATTTTCTTAATGTTTTGCTTAAAGTGTGCTTGTGCTATATTTTTGTAAAATAAATGCTACGTTGTTTGATATCTTGCTGTCTAATGCAATGAAAGTCATACATTAAAGGGATACTTCACCCAAAAATGAAGACTCCGTCATGTAGTTCCAAACCTGTATGTCTTTCTTCTGCGGAACACAAAAGAAGATATTTTGAGACGAGTTTTAAATGTATTTGTCCATACGTTCTAAGTCAGTGGGGTCCAAAAAACTGGATCCCAATGAGTTCCATTCACAAAAAACTGAAGAAAAAATAAAAAAGAATCATACAGGTTTGGAATGGCATGATGTGGGTGGGTAAATGATTTTCAGTTTTTTGTGAACCACCTCTTTGACAGTGGTTTAGCTTTAAAAAATGAGAGATGCAGCGTAGTGAAAAACTAACTTGGAACGTGTGTCGTGCAAGATGCTTCAAAAGACCCAAGACGCAAGCACAACAGTCAAAAACATCCGTCTGGCACATTGTTTACATTGAAAAACAATGGAAAAGCAGCAACGTAGAATGCAAAAAATGGTCCCTAATTGTCCAAATGTTTTGGGCTTGCTACACAGAAAATATATTTGTGTATTCACACAAATCGTATGCCTAGCTCACTGGGAAGTTTGACCCTTGCCCCATTCCAGTCACATGCTTATAGATGCTGTCATGTAGGTCAGAACGTCATATGTTTGTTATGACATGTCCGTTATGATGAGTCACTGAGTCATAGCCTGTGAAATGGTGAGACACTCCCAGAATCCTCTATGATCTTGTCTGAACATATTAGATTATTATTTAACACATTACCTTCAAGAACATGTTTTGTCCAGTATGCTACCACTAAAAACTGATGTTCCCTGGAATCTTGCTGTACTTTTTACTCATAGATGTAATGTTGTATGTATGCGTATGTACATAAAATATTGCAATCCACACAACATAATGGGAGACATATTAGAGTTCAAAAGAGGACAAATTGTTGGTGCGTGTCTCGCTGGCTCATCTGTGACCAGGACAGCGTATGTGTATGAAATGGTGTATGAAAAAGCTATCGTATTCAGGGTAATATCAGCATACCACTATGTAAGATGAACCACATCCGAATGGAGTAACTGTTGACCCAAGAGGAAGCTGTCTGAAAGGGATGTCCAGGTACTAACCCGGATTGTATCCATAAAACATAAAACCACAGCTGCCCATCTCATTGCAGAAATAAATGCGCACCTTCACTCTCCTGTTTCCACCAAAACTGTTCGTTGGGAGCTCCAGAGACAATATTCATGGTCGGGCAGCTATAGCTAAACCTTTGATTACTCGTGCCAATGCCAAATGTCGGTTTCAATGGTGCCAACAGTCCAAATGTGGGCAATGTGAAACATGTATTGTTCTCTGATGAGTCCAACTTCATTGTCTTTTCCACATCTGTGAGAGTTACGGTGTGGAGAAGCCCCACAGAGGCTTGCCCAAAGTGAAGCATGGGGTCGATCAATGATGGTTTAAGCTGCAATATTATGACATTCCCTACTGCGCTCGATGGGCGCGTTACTGCCAAGGACTAATAAACCATTCTGGAGGACCGTGTACACTTAATGGTTCAAACATTGTACCCTGAAGGGGTTGACATGTATCAGCATGATAATGCACCAATACTCACATCAAGACGTGTGAATTATTTGATGAACATGAAAGTGAAGTTGAACATCTCCCATGGCCTGCAGAGTCACCAGATCTAAATATTTTTAGCCACTTTGAGGTATTTTGGAAGAGCAAATCAGAAAACATTTTCCTCCACAAACATCACATGGTGATCTGGCCACTGTTCCAGAAGAGGAATGGCTCAAAATCCCTCTGCCCACATTGCAGGACTTGTATCTGTTATTCCCAAGACGAATTAATGCTGTATTGGCCGCAAAAGGAGGCCCTACACCATACCAACAATTTAATTGTGGTGTGAAACCAGGTGTTTCAGGTTTATTCTACAACCCCTGTGTATGTGTGTGCATGAGTGTGTTTTGCTCACATAAATCTTTTTTTTTTTCTTTTTTCAGGGAAGTATCTGCTGCCATATGCCTCAACCCAGCAGGCATGGTCAGCCACAGGCTCAGAGACCACCAACCTGGTGCGCATGCGCTCCCAGACCCTAGGCAAATCTGCACCCTCTCTCACTGCCAGCCTGGTCAGTATACCACAAACTGAGTTTAACCTGATATCATGTGGTGGATTCCCTGCTCAAACACTAGGGAGCGCTACTGTATCACTGGCACAAAATAACAACATTGATTTGGTTTGTTCTGATGGAGTCCATTGTGATAAAGAACCTTCTCATTTCCATACAGTAGACTTGCAGGATGTTTGCATTTTAGCATGTTGCATTTGGAAACATTTTGGTCTTTTGACAAGGACACAAACACAAAACAAAGAACCAGGCATTTGGTTTGAAATGTTGTATGGACTGATGAGGGTGATTAAACTGTTCAGATGAATTGAAAGAAGAAAAAGTAAAATAGAGCCAGGAATTAATTAGGAAAATATGTAAAACTTGTTCACAGTTAAAACATTTATTTAACTGATTTTATGGGGTGGGTAAAATCCAAACAAATGCTTCAAAACACTTTGAATGACACTTTGTGGTACCCACAGGAACAAAAGAGTAATGCAATATAATAACATTCTAGTAACTACTATTAACTAACAAGACACTCTAGTTAATTAATTTGTAAGCAATAAGATTTTTAACATTCTTATTATTTTTGTCCATCCTTTGAAAGTCAATGCCACCAAAAAGCCTTGCTTGACGCATGAGAACCAATAAGGTTTGTTTGTGTTTATCACACATTCACATTGAGCTTCTGTTTATTTGTTCATCATATAAAATGATTGTGTCTCTTCTGAAGACTTGATTATGTAATATATTGATTGATAATACATTAAATACTTCTATGATGAACTTTTTTGATAATTTTTGATAATTTTTGATAATTTTAAAATATAAATAATTTACATTTTAATTTGTGTTCCAAAATGGACAAAAGTCTGAGGTTGAAATTACATAAATGTAATGAAACGACGGTGAGGATAATTTTTGTGTGAACTTAACCTTTTAAAAGTCATGTACACTCTATTCACAATCATTTCAATGTGTACCACTTTTTCCTTTTTAATTAATTATACACTCAGAAATGTGAAAAAATTAATGTCAAGTAAATAATTGTTTAATAACAGTATTTTTGAATTCTTATTTGAATAATTTAATTGAATAATGCCTCATGTATCAGCACTGGTCCCTGAAACCCCCATATTTGTTGACCTAGTAGTGAAACACACTTCAGTTTGTCTGCAAGACCTAGCATTGTCTGAGTAACGTCTCAGTTACGTATGCAACCCTCGTTCCCTGAAGTAGGAAATCGAGACGTGATGTCAAATGTGACCGACTGAAAGGGAACCATGTTGACCAAAAGAAAATTGTAGTAGTAGTATGGCTATATTGTGTATTTTGGGCCAAATATCTTAAAGATTAGGGTTTTATTTTTACATTAGGTTTGTCTGTGTTGAGCTGGATGCTGTGAAGATATCCTGAGAACCTGCCATGTCTTATTTGCCTCTCCTGAGCCATGGCAAACAGAGGTCCAGGTTCCATGTTGGGCGCCTGATTGAAATTAATGACCACAGAGAACAGGGTCAATGCTGCAACAAACAGAATGTCATTTACTTAGCGGCTGTATCCGATCTGCTTTCATTGGGGCCTCCTGGGTCTCCTCTCTCTCACTCTCTCGCTCTCTCTCTCTCTCTCTCTCTCTCTCTCTCGCTTTCTCTCTCCTGCTGAAATAAACAGCCTTTTACCAGCTTAGACAACCCATATTGCTGGTTCCCTGTACTGAATATGCTTCTTAGGGTTGCGAAACAAGGACCAACTTTTATTCAGAAACGGTTCCGTAAATAAATAAATTAAAGCAGAACGAATGCTTCTAATTTTGTTCCCATTACTGGTTCCGTATGTCTTCAATGAATGACACTTCATTTTTCCTCCTGTTTGGACAGAACACTGTACTGAAGTAAACTGCTTCCATTTACAGCACAGCACAAAAGAAAAACCAAGTTGTGAGCTTTGCAGTCTGAATTTAATATGTATATTCTTGAATATGATTTTAAAGCTGCAGTCCGTATTTTTTTTTTGGGGTTTAAAAATTATCCAAAATCAATTTGAGCTAGTACATAACCAGCCAGTGTTCAAAACCATCTTCTTACCTTAGCCCGATTCACAATGGTAAGCTTGTAATAATGTAAAATCTGTACTGGTGGGTTTCCGTGGGAAATTTGAGCATGCAGCCGATCGTCTTTGCATCATTACGTCACGTCTGTAAACAGAAAGGAGTCGTCCCAGGCTAGTAGGCTATATGGCAATTGAGGATGCTGCTGGTAGCAGATCATTTATAACCTTTTCTCACAGCAGCTGGAAAAATTATATAAGGATAATATAAGTCTAAGGTGTCCCCTGAATGTGTCTGTGAAGTTTCAGCTCAAAATACCCCATAGATTTTTTTTATTCATTTTTTTTAACTGCCTATTTTGGGGCATCATTAAATATGAGCCGATTTAGGCTGCGGCCCCTTTAAATTCTCATGCTCTCTGCCCCCGGAGCTCGTGCTTGCCTTAAACAGCATAAACAAAGTTCACACAGCTAATATAACCCTCAAAATGGATCTTTACAAAGTGTTCGTCATGCAGCATGTCTAATCGCGTAAGTATGGTATTTATTTGGATGTTTACATTTGATTCTGAATGAGTTTGATGGTGCTCCGTGGCTAAAGCTAACATTACACACTGTTGGAGAGATTTATAAAGAATGAAGTTGTGTTTATGAATTATACAGACTGCAAGTATTTAAAAAATGAAAATAACGACAGTCTTGTCTCCGTGAATACAGTAAGAAACGATGGTAACTTTAACCACATTTAACAGTACATTAGCAACATGCTAACGAAACATTTAGAAAGACAATTTACAAATATCACTAAAAATATAATGATATCATGGATCATGTCAGTTATTTTTGCTCCATCTGCCATTTTTCGCTATTGTCATTGCTTGCTTACCTAGTCTGATGATTCAGCTGTGCACAGATCCAGACGTTAATACTGGCTGCCCTTGTCTAATGCCTTGAACATGAGCTGGCATATGGAAATATTGGGAGCGTACATATTAATGATCCCGAATGTTACGTAACAGTCTGTGTTATGTTGAGATTCACCTGTTCTTCGGAGGTCTTTTAAACAAATGAGATTTATATAAGAAGGAGGAAACAATGGTGTTTGAGACTCACTGTATGTCATTTCCATGTACTGAACTCTTGTTATTCAACTATGCCAAGGTAAATAAAATTTTCCATTCGATGGCACCTTTAAGAATTTAATTAAATTCTAACTACACTCAAAAAATGAACTTTCACTGTTAGTGTCACTCAAACCGTCCTTGTTCACATTACTTAAAAACTATAACAAGAGTTGTTTCAACTAAAAATTAGATTTACATAAGAAGGAGGAAACAATGGTGTTTGAGACTGCACTCTAAAAACTGCTGGGTTAAATATGGACAAAACCAGGGATTGGGTTGTTTTCACCCAGCCATTTTTTTCAACCAATTTTGGATTTATTTTTTTAGCCAGCAATATAGTAATATAGTAAAAGGTGTGTTTTTGCTCACCCCCAAATAGGGGCAAATTTGTGGGGTATTTTAAGCTGAAACTTGACCAGACCAGAGACTTATATTACATCATGTGAAAGAGGGCATAATAGGTGCCTTTTAACCCAACCTGCTGGGTTTGTCCATATTTTACCCAGCTTGGGTTTTTATAACCCAGCATTTTTTAGAGTGTGTATGTCATTTCCATGTACTGAACTCTTGTTATTCAACTATGCCAAGGTAAATTCAATTTTTTATTCTAGGGCACCTTTAATAAATCAGTCAAAAAGGATCTGAATCCATCTATTGGATCACAAAGTCACTAAACTGACTGTTTTTGACTTATTTTCATCATGTCTTGACGTAATCCACAAGAACCATTACTGTGTTGTGTGTGTACTTGAATGCTGAGTGACTGAAGTGTAATCACTAACTGGTTGTTCATGGGTATTTCTGCAATGCACCGTTTTATGCTCCAGGTACTGATTTTTATTAAAGGTAGGTCATTTTCAGAGAGGCTAGCAATAGCGAGCTAGCTTTGAAAGCATAAGATCCCACCCTCCCTTCAGAGTGTCTCCAAAGCCACGCCTCCTCCAAAACATATGAACGCATACAGCAGGGAGCGAACAAAATTGTTATGAGAGACATAAAAATACTTCATGTCTCAAAGCACATTACAATAATAATGAACGTAAACAACTAAAAGAGCGCTGACCTATACTGCGTGACTGCTGCAGATTCATTTAGGTGTTGCCAATGAAACGCATAAATTTGAGTCAAGAACCAGAGTATAACATCAAAATATTTATTGTGTGAAAAAAATACTTTCCCGCAGTTATGGTGTCATTTCCATCACAACCCAAAAAAAAAAAAAATAATAATAATTGTGCATTTCCAATAAAAAGGCAGAACTCTCCTGTGATTTGTGTGTATATGCTGTTGCTTTTTCAAAACTACTAAAAGAATTGTTAATAGAATTGTGTGTCTTTCTCTCTGTCTTTGGTATCATCTCAGCTGCTTTGGCTTTATCAGGCCGTTTACATGACCCTGCTTCTAAATCAGCCTCCCTGAAAATCAATGATGGCTGGGCCTTCCCGCTTTGAGTCAACTCCCATTGAATTGCTAATGGCCTTTTTCCCCTGCACCATTCCCGCGCTATCTTTTTGGAGGTTTTCCCTCCTGCAAAATACAAAGGGAAGGAGTATGTCTTGGGAATGTTAACGCTGTTTAGTGAAAATGAGTGCCTGTGGAGTAGGCCGACGATTCATATGTGACCTTGGAAAGATATTCCTCACACACAGAGGGAGCTTATCTGCTTTCCCTTTGTAAACCTCATGTGGAGGGTATATGCGTTTTTACTTTGGTCTGTTTGGATATTCAGGAACTTTGTAAACTGTATGTGTTGTCTGAGACAGTTGGGATAAGATAAAAAGTGTGTTTGTTGTTGTTTTTTGTGCAATGATCACGGTGGATATCTCTCCATTATATCAAGGGGATTTTGTGTTTACTATGCTTTCTACTTTTTATCAAGTCCTCTTCACAGGAACTCTGAGATGAAACATGTAATAGAGAAAACAAGAAAAAATGGATTGTGCTTCAGCAGAAATATATTTGTCTGGCGGTATTGTGGTGGTGCTTGTGTACATTATCTCTACAGGAAACACTTTAAAACCTGACAATTCTCCAGAAGAACTGTATCAAATAGTTTCTGCTGTCATGATTGTAATGGCAATTATTTAAAGGAATCAACAATAAATCCCATGATGTTTGGTGAAAAATCTTTG
Organism: Anabarilius grahami; assembly: GCA_003731715.1. Taxonomy (NCBI): domain Eukaryota; kingdom Metazoa; phylum Chordata; class Actinopteri; order Cypriniformes; family Xenocyprididae; genus Anabarilius; species Anabarilius grahami. The sequence goes on from RJVU01060737.1 coordinate 168,080, forward strand.
TTAACAATCCAGGGTTTTTCCTGCATTGAAAAATTTTTGCGGCCACCAAAAGGAATCATTGTCCCGCCAAAGATATATTTGATAATTTAATGTGATGATACCTGCTCTTCTGCCTTACCATTACCCGCTGATAGTCGGCTGCTTTCAAACGTTCCCGTGGGTGTTTGTGTAAGCGCTCTGTGAAGAATGTCAAAGGTTTCTATTTACAACTTGTTTTTGCAGTGTTGATCTTTGTAGCCAATCACAAACTTATCTGTTGAATGCAATGGCCATTCAGATGTGATTAAGTTAGTCAGAATCCGCTCAACGCTACTCAAAATGGCAATTTTTGTTCAGCATGCTTGGGAATCCTTTCAATATAACCAACAAATATTCAATTTTAACTTCACTAATAGCTTCACATTGTTTACCATTTGAGTGACCAGCCATTTCTATAAATTTTTATTGTGACCATATGGACGTACAGTTGAATAATATATTAGTATGCAGAGTAGCAACATGGCTTATCAACCTTAAATGACCTTCAGTCTCACAGTGTTTACACTGGACATGTGTGACACATCACAATGAATTCACTCCCATTTCAGTCAACATTGCTGTCTATACTGGAAGAGTCCATCTCAGCGCAGTTTGCTATAGTTTGTCTAGTTCAGTGGTGCCCAATCATGTTGCTGGAGATCTACCTTCCTGCAAAGTTTACCTCCAACCCTGATCAAACAAACTGAACCAGATAATTAAGATCTTCAGGAGCATTTGGTACAGACAGGCGTATTGGATTAGGGTTGGATTTGAACTCTGCAGCTAGGATTGGTCTAGTTGGTGTTGGAATTTTTAAAAACACAATGTGGATGAACAGTGGTATAAATTGCATAACAAAATCTCTACCGGTTGAAACGTTTTTTTTGTTTGTTTTTTTTCTAATTTTTATGGCCGTTACTTATTTTTTTCCTTTTGTGAAGTACATAAATTTAGTAAATGGAAATGTTGAATGATGAACAAATGTTGAACTGCTCCTTTTTTTTGAAAGTGGTTGACCAGTGACCGTCAATATGATTCATGCATTTTAGACTTTGAAAGCGAAAGTTAAGTTGTTGTTTACACACATCTTGCCTTCCACCCTAACTCTGAAATCTGACATTTATTAGCATGTTATTTGTAAATCTGTGTTCAAGCTGCTAAGACAGCTTTTCAGATATGACCACCACCTTTTTTTTCTCTTTATTTTCTTAGTAGGGGTTTTGTGCTCCGTAGATCGTCCCCTTACACTGTCATATCTGAAGCTGATGAATTATGCAATTTATTAGAAATATTTTGAATAGACTCTGTGCTCTATTGGCAGGTCCGCTAAGGGCGACTGCAGTTTTTATTAGTATCCAGCAGTTGTTGCACAGGGTAGAATACAAATGACAACTACAAAGGGATTATTTATTCATTATGACACTGCAGGAGTCACAGTGAGTCACCGGAGTTAAAGTTCCCCCCAGAGGACATTTTCATCAGTTTTCATAAGTCCTGTCTGAGCTATAAAGAGATGCTTGGATAGAAGTATATTCATCAAAATATTTTCAGCCAAAATACCATAGTGACTACACTTTTTTTTTAATACTGCTAAAGTATTAATACTGTAAAACTAAATGAAAACATGCTAGAAGCTAGGTGGGTACGGGTATTAAACTAATGCTCTTTCATGCATTCTGACTTATTTGACATGTTAAAGAGTTGGATTCTCTTGCTAAACATGGCCAAAGTTTCAAATACACTCAGTGTTCGTACAAGTTTTGGAAAGTTTTTTTTCGAATATGGCCCTGTATTACGTCATAAAGGCCGTAATTCCTTGTATGGGCACTTCTCCGGGAAGAGGGCATGCACACACATCAACCAGAGCGAGAGAGCAAGAGCACACCTATCAGGAACTCAGAGATTTGTGCTCACGCATTACATTGATGCGCTCTCGACATTTGCCATTAAAATAACCATTTAAACTGCCTCAAATTAACATCGGTTAATATCAAAATAAGGATAAAGTCGTGTCTGAAAGTTGCAATCAATATTTTATTGGTTAAAATGAATGGAGAATATCTTGTTTTTCCGTGGCTGCTCGAGCCCTCAGGATCGGCACTTACGGTTTTATAAACAAGGCCCAATACAACGGTGGATCGTTTGAGACTTGAAGATTGAGCGGTCACAGCGATTAAAAGATCCCGGTCATGAGTTGGAACCGCAGGTGGTAAGTAAAACTGCAATAAATGTCAGTGCTGTTGGCAATCGGCACGTAAGTGTATATAATGTAAACAACTCGAATGTATAGTGAATCAAAAAGTATCCAGGGATAATGTGATGGCGCATTGTGTGTGTTTAAATACATTTGTATTGCTGACCATCGATAGCTTCGCTACGCAAAAGCTGCACGTGCTTTTGACTCTTTAGCTTTGGCCACGGCACGCCTCCATGAGCTCGGCTGTTTTCAGAAAGAATCGGTACAGCATATCTGTCTTTTATAAATCTGATAGAACTAAAGACTCTTCGGATATATGAAGGATGCAATACTACTCTATAGGTACTCAAGAAAATTTAGTCATCACAACACTATGTACAGTGTGAAAAATGTTTCATTTTGAGACTTCATAAATATTACATTTAACAGTGTTATTAAATAATTACTGCAAGATTAATTAAATTTCTGATATCAAACCACTGTATTTGTACTGTGTGTATATGTACAGTATATTTGTACATATTAATATTTTCTGAAAAATAAGTCACATCTTTTAGTCGCACCGGGTCAAAATTGCATTGTTAAGAGAGAGGGAGAGAGAGGTCACATTGATAAATCCCATTTTATTATTACATCCAGAAATAATGTAAAATACCAGTAAATAAAACATTATAAACACTAAAAAATGGGATTTTAGTTCCCTCCACTCCACAACAAATACTTTCAATGTAACCATATTCAGTATAGAATAGAAATTAAAAATATGAAATGAAAGTATAAAACAAACAGATTATAGTGGCATTCATTATAAGCAATATTTATTTAACATTTAACATTTATTTAAATGGTAACCGATATCAAAATGTATGTGGTGCATCGGTCCATGTACTTTTGCATCTATTCGTTTTTCCTTTTTTAAACCAGAAATGAAATATGGAAAATGCCGTTTCTTTTTTATTTTAACACTGATGAATAGGATTAGCAGATACAAGCTAATTTTCTTTATGCAATATTATTTTGTTAAGAATAATATGAATGATATATAACTTGTTTTTTAACATGTAAAAATGCTAAATTTAATTTCCAGTGTTTTGCGTCATATACACACAGACACTAAAGCGTCCTCTAGTGCCTTTTCCTCTGGCGTCAATAGAATGACTCTCTTCAAGAGCCTGCCTAAATGACATTGATTAATTTTAATTCGTTAAATTACTATTATTATTATTTTTTACATTTATATTTGAACCTAAACATTACATTTCTAAACCTTATAGCCTCTTGTTTAGCGCTCTAAAATTATCGAGTTCCTGCTTGTGGTCTCAATCCCGCCATTTTGCTTTTTATTAAATTCTCATTGAAAGCAATGCGTTACGGCCGCGTCGCTGGGACATTAGCGCTTTACGTGGCTTAATCCTACTAAAACAACAACCAGGGAGAAACTATTTTCTCGCACATTTTCGTCATCAACAGCATCTGCTAAGACAACGGCAACGTAAACAAAGTGGAAGGACGATATTTTTATGTTAAGCGTTTATAACGGTTTTCTATAAATGGAAAACGCGGAACGTTGAAAGCGCGTTGCCTTCATATTCGGCCTGACCTGCTTGTCTGCATATCTTTATTGGTCATTTAATATCAGAGCCTTAATGCATTAAGCGTTTTCTTAACTGTGTTTTGTTTTCTAGGAAAATGCTTAACATGTTATTAATTGTTATTAATAATTCATAGTGGGCTGCTTATAAGGCGTGTAGTGAATTTGCTCCTCCAGTATCACTAGTAGGCTACATTAAGCGCTTATTTTTCATGTTAAGCACTTAGAATGTCCCGCTTCGCAGGGCACGTTTGCCACCAGTATAGCATTCTCTTGGACATGCGGCAGTATCGGACCCCTCGTGAGTGAGAATGGGGTGGAAATCAAGTCAAGTATTACCATGTTTCAGAGACATGGCTCTCGAAAGTGTGGGAGAAACAACGATTTTACAAAATAAAACTTGTAAATTTACATTTCTTCGACTTTAATCTGTCCTTTTTTAATTTTATAAAGATGTAAAACGTACTAAACAAAAATCTGAAAAGAAGTCAATATTTATTTTGTGCACATTAAATTTGTGTATTCGGTTTTAATTGAAATTTTGGTATTCATCATAGCATTTAAAAATAAAATTGTTTTTTGTTTTTCTTGATGTGGTTAAAAAACTAAAAAGGAATGGACGCAAAAGTACACGGACCTGCATCCCTTGTAGAAATTACAGCTATGATGGTAAAAGGACTACAGTTGTCTTACAAAATGTCACCAAAAAATGTCTATTAAATGTTTTGCTTTTGTGGATGTATTTCTTGGCTTAAATCCAAGAGGAGCTGTTCATAGTGGATGTTTGCTGAGAAAAAGCCAGCACTTCACCATCTGTTTGAGTTTAAAGCTTTTTCTAACACTTTAATTGTTTGTGTTTGCAGTAGTACTAGTGCAAAGTCCTCAAAAAGGTAGCAGACCCTGACTTCATGTGGGTTTGTCCTCTCTTCCACCTCAATCTATTTCTCCCTTCAGCAAGCATTACAGCCCGTCATGGTGTACAATGAAGTGCTTGTGTTTTCATGCTGATTTTGGACCCGTTGAGCCAAACAAATCTTAGCCAGATCTCCTGTAAGAGAGAGACAAAAATCTGATCTAAGATCAGTGTGAAGATTTAACCTGCTTCTGTCATGGCATCTCATCTGTCCTGAGCATGATTAACTTTGACAGAAAATCAATACAGCTCCTCCTGGCCAGATATGGAGATAAGACATCATAATCCTGATGTCGAGGCTTTGTGGCCGCGAGACCCTCTTCATTATTTTGGCCAGAGATGTCCTTTACTGATAAGTGTCTTTTGTCTTAGCTTGTTTTCTAGAGCCAGAACCGCAAGGCAGGAAGAATAACGTCACTCAAACAATGAATTTTCAGGTTTCACATTTGTGCTTTAAAGTTGTTGTCCGGTATAAATTTTAATAATTTGTTTGGGCCATTAAATTCTCTACACTTAGTTGCTTGCTATGTCCACACTAGGCATGTGACGTTATATAAAATTTTCTTGTTGCCATAATTGCTGAAGCTTTTATCACGGTATACGGTATTATCACGATATTGAAATAAGATGCAAAAAAAGTGTTGTCATATAACAGGTTTTAGAACACTTTTTCTTATAACAAAAAGAACTCTGAACATTTAAATACAATTATGCAATAGACACTCACACAAAATAAAATAAAGTAAAATGTTAAAGTGATTAAAGTGCAAAAGAATTATAAAGATCAACAGGTAACACTTTATAATAAGGTCTCATTATTTAAGGTTAGTTAATGCATTAACTAAGAGTATTATTTTCTGTTAATGTTAGTTAAAAAAAACAACTGATTGTTAGTTTTAGCTCAGGTTTTACAACTTTTTAAGTAATGTTATTAAACTTTAACTAAGAAATGAACATTAACTGGGATTAATAAATGCTAAATAAAGTACAAAATAAATACATTTAGTAAAGTAAATAAAGTGTTTTTTCAATGTCAGTTTGGTAATAATGAATTAACATGTTAACTAATGAAGCCTTGTGTCACTAAGTCTTACTGAACAATAACGAATATTCAGAACATTTTCAATCATTCTAGCATGTTGTAGACAAGATTAAAATCTAAAAATGTTTAAATTTGAAAATAAATAGCCTTTTAAGTCTTTAAGTATTAAGTATTTGGTGCTGTGATGAACGACATTACGAATACAAAAAAACTAAATGGCTATTTGAAGCATTTTAGATGCTAGTGCAGTTGATTTACTGGGTTTCCGGGGTAACCACAGCATTTCTGATGTTCCATCAGCGCCCTCTGCTGTCAGAGAGTGAACGTGCTCTTTCATTCAGCGCGTCTCCTTCACTCGTTCCACCATGTGCTTCTCGTGCACGTTGGACTTGTTTACATCTGAGTGCGCGTCCCTGTCCCTTTGACGCAGCATACAGCGCTGTTGTGCATTTTATACGGTTGATGGTTTTTGTTTGCGGTGCTCCGTGAGGTCTGTCTGTATAAACTCTGCTTAGCACGAAACGCGCTAATGACGTATGATGTCTGCACGAACAAGGTGCACGAGGGTATGTAAAAACATACGTTGACAGGCAGATTGGACATCGTATTATTTAATTCAGACCGAATATAATAATTGGATGAACGTTTTATGGTCCTACGCCTTCAACAGACGATATATATTTATAAAAATACATTTAGACAGTTTAACATAGTGATTGCTATCAGGACACGAGGAGACTTTCAACCAGTATAACAAAAAAAATGTTTCTGTACAGAAATCACCTATTGCACCTTTTTAATTTATTGAATTTTCAGTAGAAATCACTTCAGTTTTCAGTTTCATGTGGACCTTCAGAAATCATTCTAATATGCTAATATGCTCAAAAGTTGTCAATGTTGAAAACTTTTTTTTTTTTTTTTTGCTGATTAAGGGACTAATTAAATTGATCAAAAGTGACAGTAAATCCATTATTTATATTTTTGTATTACAGAAGATTACTATTTTGCATAAATGCTGTTCTTTTGAATTTTCTGTTAAAGAATCCTGAACAAAAAAATTATCACAGTTTCCACAAAAATATTTTCAACAGCAAAACCAGTTTTCAACATTGATAATAATAAGAACCATGATTAATAGTTGAGCACCAAAAAGAACTGAAAATAATTGAGCATTAAATCAACATATTAGAATGATTATCAAATAAATGCAGCCTTGGCGAGCATAAGATATTTCTTTAAAAATGGTTTAAAAATCGTATTAATTCCAAACTAGTTCATTAGTTCACATCAGCATTATATTGGCCATTTGCCACCCACATCTCTGGATATATCAACATTTGACATTTGAAACTCCTTAGCGGTCGACCACTTGTTTAATGTTCAATGTTTTAAGTAGGACCTAAAAGAACCTTCTGAATATTGCTGTCCTTTCTTGTCGCGTTTTTGCAGTGGTACATATATCTGTTTCCCTTGACCTTCAAAATCATCTCAGGAGGGTTATGAGAGGTGAAAGCCTCGTTTAGTAAACCCGAATTGAATTACAGACGTGCTGCGTGTCAGTGTGTACACAGGGAGACGGCAGTTAAATGGGAACTGTCTTTCTGATGAAGTGGGAGCAGTTGGGATGTTGAACCCTTGACTCACTGGTCCATTCCATTTTGAAATGTTTTTTGTTGAAATATCACTGCATCAACCATCAGGTGAAATATGACATTGTTTGTCATGTTTTACAACCTTCAAAGTGTTACAAGATTGTGAGATATTATTGGAACAAGTGCAATAAAAATGTTGTAGGCAAGTACACATTTCAACTACTGTAGTTAGGGCTAAAGATATAAAATATATATTATAGTTTATATTTAACGCTCTATACATTGAATTTTGTCTTTTTTTTTCTTTTTTTTTTAAATGTTCTTTTTTTTAATGAAAGGGCTTTCCACACTGTTTTTGTGAAGAACGCAATGAAGAATATCATTTTCATTTATACTCACTAATATAGCTATACATATATATATATATACACTACCGTTCAAAAGTTTGTAATTTAAGATTGTGTAATGGTTTTGAATTCAGTGTCTTATACTCACTAAGGTTGCATTTATTTGATCAAAAATACAGTAAAATTGAAATATTGTGAAATATTTTTGCAATTTAAACTGACTCTTCTCTATTGAAATATATTTTAAAATGTAATTTATTCCTGTGATGGCAAAGCTGAATTCTCAGCAGCCATTACTAGTCACTATTATTAGTCTTCGGTGTCACATTCTAATATGCTAATTTATAAGTATCAATTTTACAATATTACTGTTTTTACTGTTTGTTGTTTTAATACAATAATATGAAATATTTGAGACCATGGGTCTATTGCTTGACGTCACCCATTAAGCATAAGAGACTACTTTCAAAAACAATAATCTTAATAATTCAAAGATTTTGTCTTGTAGTTTATAAATATAAATATATGCCTTCATAATTTTATTAAGTGTTACTGAATTGTTTTGAAATAGGCTAATTAAATGATTTACAAAAATTAACCAAACCTACCAACTCCATTTTTGATTCTAAAGTTTAAATAAACTTAAATTTGTATTCTCAAGTTTGAATCTAATCTAATGGGATGGGTTTTATAAAAACTTAATTAAAAACTGCATTGACATCATTGTGATAATCACTGAGTTGCTTAATTTTATATTGCTAAATCAAAAGCTGGAAATTGTGGCATGTTATTTTAATACAATAATATGAAATATTTGAGACCATGATTCTATTGCATGACATCGCTATGTGCTCTGGTATGATACTCATTCTGCAGGTGCTCTGTTGTGGCCGTCAGGTTTGCCCTTGCTGTTTGATGTGTCAGTAAAAGTGTGCTGTTATCAGGCCTGGTGGGACGGACTGTGACTGGAATGATTTCAGGTCTGTGAAGCAGCGTTCTCTGTGTGTATTTGGTCTCTGCAGGCCAATGGCTCATATCCTTACGTCCCTTACAGACTCAGATGGGCTAGAACGGAGCTCGACCTCACGGGTCACTCAATCAACCTTCACCACAGGCTCCTCTGCCCTCACCTCTGAAGCCCCTTCCCACTCTACGTCTCTTTCTCTATCTCTCCATTTCTTTTAGACTCTCTCTCATGCCCATCTTCCATATGGAAGCCTCTCAAGTCTCCCACCCACTGAGAACAAAGAGGTCTCTCACATCCTGTCATGACCGTTGGCCAAAGCCCCCTACCTCACCTGCAATGACCTCATTGCTGCCCATTTTCATCGTCCCCAATCGTCATGTTCATCCTCATCAGTATTGGACAGGATGCACATGCACAATGTGATTTATGCACAAAACATCCTTTGTTGGTCCTGGAACTTCCTATCAAACAATTATAATCCTATCCACAACCCTAATCCTAACATCCTCTATCCTTACTAGACCTTATAACAAATCTTTAGAGTTTTAATGAGATTTTACACATGGAGAAGGGCCCTCTGTTAGCATTTGCATTCATCTTAAAGGGAGTTGCTTGGCTAGTGTTTTGATTTAGTAAAAGGGCTGCTGATTGGCCGTCAATAGAGAAGTATGGATTTTGTCTACAGAATGGTCATAATTATGTCATCTACCAGGGATTTAAGGGAGCAAAAAAGATTTTGATGTGTAATGTTTTGGAAGATTGTATCTTTTAGGGCTGTCCAAGTTAACTTAAATGGATAGTTCAGTCAAAAAATGAAAATTGTCCAAACTTTTATCATCTTTGGAACACAAATGAAAGTATTTTCGAAACCTGAGAGATTTGTCCCCCCATTGAAAGTCCCTTCACCTACAACTTTTGTGATTCTCAATCAACTGTACAAGCATCAAAGTAATCCCTATGATGTATAGATATTGATTTATATGATGAATTTATGTGAACAGCTTTTATTCATATAAACATTGATCAACTCGCATACATGAAGATCATCAATTATTGTAAAACACAGAAGCTCAAGCGTACTTGTTTGACACAGGAGAATAAACCTCAAGGTATGTATGAGTGCATACAGGTATGTGCACATTTTTTAACACCAATAATTAACACCTTTTATTTTAATTTAACTTTACAGGTTTTGTTTTACTTTCTAAAAACTGGTCAGAAATAATCACATTTATCAGTTATTTTATGTAGGCATTGTTTTTAACTGAGATTAAAAAATAAATAAAAAAAATAATAATAATTAATACAAATCTTTTGTAGCAAATTAGCTCAAAAAGGGAAATATGAATAATTAAGTAAAACTCATTATAATTATAAATATTTGGATCAGTTAACAGAATTAACTTGCAGAATTATTATTACGATCAATAAACCTGTTCGACCAGGTCTAGCAACTCTCAGAAAAGGTTATTTTCATGGCCACAGAAAAATAACTTTTTCTTACTGGGTGCAGTACTACTCGGAGCGTGTAGCTGTGATCGCATCGTTAAAGGGACTTTGTTTTGCAAGCATTGCACACAGAATCAATACTCAGGTTAATGTGGACAAATGTTTTATTACATTAACTAAATCACGAACATGGGATATAACAGGAAGATACAACAACAGTTAGAGTATATTTAAAAAGTACAAATATTACAAGTGTTTCGTGGCCAAAAAATCGATTTGTGTGAGGAACAGACCCAAAAGCGATCACCATCTGCATCCACCATAAATCTCAGTTCCTGTGGACACATTCAAAAATTGCTGCCAGAAAAAGCGTTACATAAGCTTTGGTTATGAAATGGCATTGGCTCTCGTGTGTCTCGTGACCTACTGCGTCATGATAAAGGGAGTATCTTTTCTATGACTGTGTGCGTTTACAGGTTCATTTTCAGTGTTTAAAACCTTCAATTCCACTCTGTTCTTCACATAAAGATATTGTATGGTTTCAGAAAACTTGGAATGCAATACAACTCTTTCATGATAGTTTTATACCATTTTTTTGGGTCAGTTTTTGCAATAACCTGTGACTCTACTTTTATTTGCCTTTTACATGTATTATGTTGTTAAAAAGTGGTTATGTTTAGGGTAGGGGTGGGGTTATGTCCTTAAAAAAAACTATGAAAGTATAAATATTTATATAAAGTCATTTCTGCTTTTACAAATGCATCCAATGAATTTAATGCATTTTGATCTGACACATAAGGCAAACAACTAAAAGCTAAAAAAAAAAAAAAAAAAAAAAANAAAAAAAAAAAATGGTGTTAAAGAAAAGTTAAAGGTGTACCATGTGCATTAAAAAGTGACTCCAAGGGGTCCTGACCAAGCATCCATATGTAAAGAACTGGGGGTGAGAGCATATTGTCAAACCTCAGAGGGATCCTATAGCATCCAGTGATGCTCCAGAACCAGCAAAGATGTTGATCCAGGAATAAGTTGTACTTGGTTAAATCACGTCAAGCTTTTGTTTCAGTGGTTGGGTTCCTCATTGAATGAGTTTACTGCAGTTCTACAAGCAATAAGTGTGATGGTGTGAGTTTTCACATTTGTCAATTAAGTTGTTTCCAGCCAATTATGTTTTCAGTTCCCGCATGGGTTAAAAAGCTTTGTTGTCGAAACCCATTTCCTTAAATACACTTGAGGAAGTTCAGTGTTTGCATTCATACACTGCCACAGGGAGCGTTCCCAAAACCAAATGAGAAATGACAAGTACTTAACAGGCACTGGCCGTCTTTCGCTTTAACTTTTAAAGGGAATGATATAATTGTTCCCTTCTCCTCCTGCTGAATTGGGACTAATTCTCCTAGGATAATCTTCTACAATTGTTCCTTTTACTAAGAAGAGACATATTTTAATCCAAGCTTAGTCTCAGTTTGAAAGAATTTTAAAATGCCAGTGCAAGATGACTTTTTTCTATTTTTTTTTATCATCCTCTCACCAAATGAACCCTGGCCTCCTGTAGGCAAACTGTGGTAGATGAGATGACGAAGAAGAGTTTATTACATTTTTACATGTTTGACCTTCTAGAATCGTTTTCTTACATATTCTGCAGGTAACTGCCAATCTCTTTTGTGTGGCTCCATAACTGGCATCGTTCAAGCTTCGCTGGAGAAACAAGGAGAACTGGGGGGAACCCACTTAATATTCACATGGCAGTCATGGTGAATTGAAATGAATGAGTGAAAAAGACTGAGGGTTTGTGAGTGTGTTGGAGCAAGAGTGTGTGTGTGTGTGTGTGTGTGGGAAGGTGGGAGAATGTGCGAGAGAGGGCGAGCGAGAAAAAACACACAGCAGACTGTGAAATTGACGATTGGGATTGGCACGATGGCCGTCGCTTAAAGTTTCATCTCTACATGTTAATAAGACTGCACTGCTGTATAACACTCCAGGAGAAAAAGATGGGTGAATGGATGTTTTAAAAATACAACTACAGCTGCCCATGAAATCACACTATATTGACTCCCGATATGTAGCTGGTTCTTGGGATAATTAGTTTTTGGAGGGCATCTTGCTGGGAAAATCCCAGCCATACCAGCTTACGTTGGTGAGCTTTGAACATTGTAGCTGGGTTGTTGCTAACCACTCATATGTTTTACACTTACGGCCTGGGCTGTTAAAGAATGTTGCAGTATCATTAGTTATTATAGATTTGCAGAAAAAGTAGCAAATAGAAACGGTCTGTTGGCTGATCTAGGTAGTAGATTGGAAGGTATAGGATGTGGTGTGTAATGGTACACAAAACTCATGGTTCGGTACGGGTTCGTACAGCAGGTGGGGAGAAAACTAAACTTAAATTATTATTTTTTATTATTATTATTGAACAGTGGTTTACTAAACAAATTGTGTTTTTGTCTTTAAATATATTAAATTAAATTATAACTAAAAAAGATTCTTAAGGATAAAACAATTATCATTGCTGATGCTATAAACTACGTAGGGAGCCCGTACTTGAAGCTCAAACTATTAGCCTAAATACAATCGCTTTTTATTTTTAGATATAATAATCAACACTCAAACAACAAATTGTATGCAAACATGTAAGCTGCACATAAGGCAGTTTTTGCATTAACTTCTAAATCTAATTATAAAATTAAGTTTTACTCCAATTCGTTGTTGAAATATAATGATTTGTACAGTGGCTGTCATTTTCATGACAGATTTATTTAAACATACATTAAATAATCAAGACATCTCTAACAGGGTAAGTAAAATTATAATGAATATATGGGCTAATACAGTGCATATATTAAGCGAAAGAGTTCATTTCTCTGGCAAATTAACAAGCTGTGGACACTAAATGGCTTTTCTGAGGTAAATGCTTCATGACATATTGTTTACAAGCTGTTTTATTGATATTTTTCTGCCGTTGAAACACTGAATAAGCGATAACATGATTATATAATATAATATATATTATATACTTTGTTTCTTATCGAAAATGGCAAAACGCAGAGCTTATTGCGATTATTGGTGGTTAGGCTACAATGTTGCAATGTAATGCATTCGGTACACATGTGCACCGTACTGAAAGCCCTGTACCGAAACGGTTTGATACAAATATATGTACCGTTACACCCCTAATAGGATGAAATTGAAATGAAATAGTAGACTATTATAGACAGATAGCAAATGCTACATTTGCCAAGTAGTACAAAACTAGATATAATCAATAAATATTGCTTGAACTAAGTCTCAAGTCTTAAAGGTCAAGTTTACGGATTTTCAACCAACATTGTATTGTTACAATTTCACTAACGGGGGCGTCACTAGTGTGAGGAAAGATGGGACTGGGCCTAAAATTAACATCATCAAGTGACGAAAAACAAGTGTTCGGGTCCCTTATAATGAGCATTTGAAAATCATCATCAACCATCTTCCCAGACTTGTTATAAGTTTGTTCTGCTGCTGCTGCTTCTTCTGCTCCTCCTCCTCACAGATTTCAACTAGTCCTGCAAGGCAGAGTCTCTGCCCCTTGGTTGAAATTGCATTCCTGGGGTACTACTACTACTACTACTACTACTACTACTACTACTACTACTACTACTACTACTACTACTACTACTACTACTACTACTACTACTACTACTACTACTACAATTTGAGGGGAAAAAATTTCATTTAGATTTTTCTGATTAAAATTTTGGTCCCACTTTATATTAGGTGGCCTTAACTACTATGTACTTACATTTAAATTAATCATTTGATACAATGTACTTATTGTGTACATACATGTTTTTACATTGTACTTGTATTTTAAAAAATACCTGCAAATGCCTGTAATTACATATGTAATTCATTTCTGTAACTGCATTTATAATTACACATTTGACGCATTCCTTACACCATAACCCACCCATAAACCTACCTTATGTTTTGATGTAAGTACATAGTAGTAGTAGTAGTAGTAGCCGTAGCCATAGTAGTAGTAGCAGTAGTACCCCAGGAATGCAATTTCAACCAAGGGGCAGAGTCCTGCACGGGTCCTATTTGGTAAAGCCGCACCTGCAGTACTTGGTGAAAATCACGTTTTTAATGTTGTATATATGTCTATGTGGCATTTTTAATATGCTTTGAGACAAGCCATGTGCAAATTCATAAGTCAACACCATTGCTGAGTATTTTCTCCTTAAAACTGCAGTGAAAAAGTAGTCTCAAAAACACAGTTTGAAATCGCCAGTGTTTCTTATGTCACAAACTATCTTGTAACCAATCCCGTCAATGTGCGCGGCGGTCTTTAGCACATCATTACTGTGCTGCGAAGCTGGGGAGTATCAAGAAGAAGCCAGGTTATCCCGGGGTGTGTGTGTGTGTGTATGTATATTTATATATATGTGTGTGTGTGTGTGTGTATGTATATGTATATATATGTGTGTGTGTGTGTGTGTGTGTATATATATATATATATATATATATAATGTATTTTTTTATTTTTTTCTTTCTCCTCTTGATATGAAAAATCAGGTACATTTAGCAATATAGCTGGTGAATTATGTATGTGATGTATATTATGATGTTATGATGAACTTTCTCCACTGACGTTCTAAGTTGTTTAAAGCATTTCTAAGGATAGTGATTTTTAGAAGGCAGCTGTCTGACTCTGAGATGGCAAGCGGGAACATGGTTTGTGTAACATTAGCAACACATTATTTGCTGTTTGATAACGTCAAGCAAAAGGCTAATCATATTAATTACTGTTATGTATCCGACGTGGTAGAGAGCTATGCATAAAACGCATTACCATTCTGATGCATGGACTTGTATATGAGCCTATATAATTAACTCTTCCATTTCTTCTTCTGAATCAGTTTCTGGTTCAAACATGTATGGATAAATTAAACCAGTATTTCCACTTGCCATTGTGCAGAATTTACTACAGTAAAGTTGGCCGACAGCAGCACTAATTTAATTTCGTACCAGACCCGTTTGACATAAAGACCGTGACCCGAACCACACCTGCATTAAATCTACTAAATCAGGGAGACAAAATTATTTATTAATGTAACACAAGCAATCATGCCAACATTAGGCATTCTGAGTTGCTGCATTTAAGAAAATTGGAAACACAGCCAAACATGGTAATAATTGGGAACTACAGATCCACTGCCCAGTTAGTTGTCAACAAAAATGATATATGTAGTTTTAACACAATTGAATTCAGTTTTAAATATATTAGGTGGATTGATCACAATTAAATTTAGTTTTAAAAAATTTGTTACTTTAGCTCATTTTAGTTCATTAAATTGAACATGAGGCAAAAAAAATCATTTTTTAATTGTATGGCCCTGGTGGTAGTATTAGTAGTAGTAGAGTAGCACGATTCTGGATAAATGGAGAATCACGTTTTTTGTTTTGTTTGTTTTTTTCAAATGGAGATTACGATTCTGAACAGACAAGAGACAACTAAACTCAATAGCATGTAATTTACTAGAGGTTCTGACACATTGTTAATTGCTGCAATCTATTTAAAATGTTTAATCAATTTGAATGAATTTTTAAAAATCAGTTTGAATGAATGATTCAATGACTCAATCATGAAGACTTCACTTGTTTCATTACTGGATGAATCAGCGCCTTTGAACAAATCTCTTGAATGAATGATTTAATGACATACATTTTTAATTCACTTGTCACCACCTACTGGTGTAAAAATGTAATTGATAACTTACTTTTAAAAGGATTTGCTCTCTTATGATTGCTACCGCTGATATCAGTGATTATATCCAATGTGTGATGTGTGATAATTTGAATATTTGTAACAAATAATGATATTGTGTGGTTGAAAAGACCTGCATATTGTGTGGTTGTTTGTGAAGCAGTTTCATACTTGATATCTGCTCTCTCTGGGTCAGCGGCAGCTCCAACACAGATTTGAATGTTCCGGTGTGATTTTGTCAAGTTTTAATAGACATGGACAAATCATTGTCATTTAGGAATGGGTTGCGTGGGTATTTGAATCGAAATCGCAATCTTTTATTGATTAATTGTGCACTCTAAGTAGTTGTGTTTTTTAATGAAATAATGCATATACAGTTTCATGGCTGGTAAAATATTTATGGCCAGTACATTTTCTCAAGTCACTGGCCATTGGCAGATGTGGCAAAATGTTAGTTTTTAACATAAGTCAAACTATGTAGAACCAATTTTAAAAGCACAAGCTCATTCCATAAGACAGCGTAAATCGCGACATAATGACCAAAGACATTGTCTGCATGTGGATGGCTGTAGCAGTGGTGCTTTAAAGTGGATTAACAAAAAGATGCTACTTTTTGAGAAGGTTTTATTGTGCAAGCTTGTTTTTGTTGGAAGGGAAGGAAATCTTATTACCATCAGCTGTGGCTCATCACAATAATGAAGGAAGTGCTTACAAACTAGACGTTACAGGATGCCCTGTGTACTCCATGCTCTCATTGTGCGGTCCTTCCATCTTATTTCTGCCCAATTCACCCTGGCCATGACCGCCTAGTCTTCTGACCTTCACTCCAGACTCCTTATCTGCAGCTCCAGTTGAAAGACAAATAGGAACTCAATACCGCTCAGCATCAAATCGCCAACAACATTGACCGAGGGCGGCCGCACACACAGGATGCCAGCTGCATTGTTTAGTGCTGGCAAAACAATGCACGACAGGATTTCCTGCCTTTTCTCTCCCTGCAAGCAGTCACTCCGGCCACCACAGAACGTGCCTGCTTGGGGGTGTGGGGGGATGAATCGGCTGCCCTCGTGGGATTTTACACTGAATTTCAGCTGCCTGCCTTCACCCCCCCTACCTCTCCACTCCTCTTCTCTCGCCCCTCCTGCATTCCCTATCTTTCTCTCTCTCTTTTTAATCAAACACGCGTTCCCAAGCTCTCTGTTTCACACGCTCACATCTTCTCCTCTCTCCTCTTCAAACACGTACATGCTCACACATTGTCCTGAAGTTCAAAGAGAGTGAAACAGCGAAATGTCAGCTGACCGGCCCCCCTCCAATCAGATAAGTTCTGATGTAAGTCTTTAGCAGCTGCTTGGATCAGATGGAGTGTGCCTGTAGGATCGCGGGAGCGCTAGAGGAGGCAGTGCAGTGCAGTATGGTTAAGTAGCGGCGAGACGAGCGCACACAGCGAGAGAGTGCGAATGAGAGAGTGTGCGCTCCCCTTCTCTGGCATGGATGAGTCCAGCATTCTGAGGAGACGCGGGCTACAGGTAGGGAATATAAAGCGATGTGGGGCGTGGGTGTTTGCCGCTTTGTTAGGAGTTTTGTTGCTTTTGTGTGAAGACTTGGATGTGGGATGAATTACAGAATGGAATCTGTGTCTCCGCATGCTGAAACATCCAAATGCTGCACTGGAAGATGAAATGTGTGAGTTTTGTCATTGAAAAGACTGCAAAGTGAAAATATTGGTACTTATTTCTGAATGTCTGCAAGTAGTTTATACCTTTTAGAATACCTTTTAGAAGTTCTCAGTTTCTTGTAAAACAAGATCATCAACTTCACAAAACTGATAGAACAAAAGGAAAATATTTGTTAAATTTTTTTTTTATAAAAAAGTTGTCGTTGTTTTGTCTGAGTTTTTGGTAATGGTAATAACCGAAGGAAGCTGTACTTTTCTGAAAGAACACTTCATATTTAGGTATTTGACCTCACATTTAATGCGACCAGTTGCTGTCATAGTTAATGAAAGCTTTAATCGTTATTATTTTTATATCGTTATTTTATTTTATTTTATTTTTTATTTTGAATATTGAATTCCGGCTGGACTCTGTGTAAGATGGTTTCAGATCAGTTTTAATAAAATCTAAAGAATAAATAATCACTTGGTCTTTTCCATCTAAATTCCATTACCCGTGTGTTATTGGCAATAACTGCGAAAATGTCCAAGATATTTAGTTGGCTTAAAAATATTATGGAAAGTTTCTTCTTTTTGTGTTCATTGTGGATTTCATTTGTGGATTTCGAAACTGAATATATTTTTCTTCTGCAGAACAACAAAAAAGGGTATTTTGAAGAATGATTTGGACATTTTATGGACTCAGGACTAACTAGTATTCCAACCACTGGCTGTTTATCTCAGTGCTCTTTGTGAAATAGTGACAAGAGACTCTTGCAGTCTTACCTTTGTTTAAGCATGTAATGGGACACTTGTTAGTACACTCTACAGTATGTGTGCTGTGGGCATTGCCGCAGCTGATGACAAAAAAACAAAAAAAACAATTGTTTGCCCTGAGGACAAGATTCAGTGTTCTGCTGTATGATTTCATGTTGGACACAGTGTTTTCATTTGTCAGTCAAATACATGTCAGTTCACTATTCTGCACTCTGCTATTCTGCACTCTGCCTCAGGCTATGATCTCATAAATCTGAGATACTATAGTTTTATTATACGGTTTCTTTTATGTTAGGGAACTTCCTGAAGTCATTGAGTTAATGTTGTAATTGTCACTACAGCAGTGAAAGCGAGTGTGTTACATGGCTAAATTTAGACAGGTTGATGTCGATGAGAAGGTTGAGTCAATTAGCTGCTTTATGTCAGTTACGTCAAGGTAGCTGCAGCATGCAGGGCAATTGTTCTGAGGCCCACTAAACACACAGCGTCACTTCTAATTGTGTTTCGGAGAGCTTTCACTTGAATATAATTATGTTGGAGTTTAAATCTAAAGGCTTGTTCACACCAAGAGGGAATATTTGCCACAAAGTCTTGAATTAAAACATTGTGTTTATTTTAACTGAATAAATACCTATTTACACCTGGGAAGATCATTTGTATTTGTGTGACAACAGAGCAAGGCTTTCCCCCCCTAGATAGATCATTCATTCAATGAAACAATCATTCTTTGGATCATTCGTGCATTCATTCATTCATCCATTCATTCTTGTATTTTTTTAAATTCATTCTTGAATGTTTTCATTCATTCACTCATTGCTTTTCATTCTTGTATTTTTTGCAATCATTCACTTATTAATTTGTTTTTGTATTTTCTTTTCAATCATTCCTCTTTTATTTAATATTTATCACATTTGTTTATTCATTGACCCATCTTATTCTGTCATTATTTTCTTGTATTCATTCAGAATGCATTTTCACTCTTTGTGTGTGTATATACTATTCATCAGTGATTTGTTTTACTAAATCATTTTTTAAAAGTGTGAATTGGCCTTTTATAAACAGGAAGACCATTCAATTTAAGTGTTACAGTCTCAGTTTAAATATGTATCTCAGTATAAAATGATCAGCCATCTTTCACTTTCCAAAGCATTGACAATATCCCAATGTTCTGCCTATTATGACATTTAAATTAATGCAATTCAAAAAGACTAAAACATAATTTTTAGCCATTGTTTAGGTGGTCCTGGCTGTGTCCTGTAGGATTGCCTGGATCTACTGGGATATTGTTGTCTGCAGAACATATTGAAATGGGCTGTTGATACTGGCAGGTAATTAGAATGAATAGACAGTAGTGGTGCTGTATTAGCTTTGTAATTACAGTTGCAGTGAATGTGTGCGTTCAGAAGTCTCATGGGGTCACCTCTCCCTGCATTTATTTAGTTGCATTGAGCTTCACTTCACATTTAGGCTTGGTCTAATAAAAAAACATGGGGTTTAGTTTTAATGAGATGTGCAGATGTAATTTGCATGAAAGTAATTATTTGGCAGTCTTGAAGTATATGGATTGTGTTTTTTGTGTTTAATGCCTGTGCAATCAAAACATATTTATGGAAAATCACTAAATACCTGTTGTGATATACACTGAATATACCGTACGTTGTTTGTTTGGTGAATAACTTGCTTTCATATTTGTTGTTATATGAATTATGTGTATAGTGAGCAGTCTTAGTCACTTTCACAAAGGCTGACAAAGACAAGGGTGCTTTGCTGAGCATGATATATGACGGTATATCAGAATTCAATAAGTGTGATTGATAATGTCTAATGAAGAGGTTTTTGCCCATATTGACACATCAATAAATTCTCATTTTCCACACTATTAATGTGCATGATTCACATATTAACTATCTGGCTTTTTATTTTTATGCACTGGACAGTAGACACTGCTGTGCATTCACTATGGCTATGTGTAAATGTCCCATTCATACAGCAACTTCTCGAATACTGTGTATGAATGTGTATCAGGAGTCAAGCCTGGACTTTCTTATCAGTAACCATACTAACAGTGACCAAAGTAATATCAAAGATGGCAACTTACATAAAACTGAAACGTCTTATCGCATTTGACACAACAAGAGTCCAATCGAGCCATTAGTTCATGTGACAAATCATTAACCGACAGCAGCTTTTAAGGGTGCTTTCACACTAACACTTTTGGTGCACACCCGGGTTCGATTGACGTCAGAGTTCGGTTTGGAAGATGTGAGCGCTGTCTTCTGAACTCGTGTGCACACCTGCGAACCATAACCGAGTTCGCTTAGAAAGGGTGGTCTGGGGTACGGTTCATGTGAACTCAGTACAGTTCACTGCTAAAATTAATGAAATCGTACTAAATTGCGTAAGTGAACCACTATGACGTATGATTTGATAAAAATGTGTTTGTGTGTGTGTTTCACTCCCTTTCCTGACAAGCGTGACTGTAGTGGCAAGCAGAGAATGTATATCTCATTTCTGCTGAACTCCCACATTCTTTAGAGCATTTGCAGTACATTCACGGCTGATAGATGAAGTACTGAAGCTTTGGATACAAAACCAACGGTTCAAAAACAAAAATATAAAAGCAACGCTATGCATTTTTCCATCATTTTGCTACCAAGCAACGGGGTAAACAGCTGCTGCTTTGACGCAAACGCACCGTGGTTTGGAATCAAATAATATAATCAGTCCAGCGGGGGCAAAGGGAGGGGTGAGCTATCGAACTCTGTTTCGGACCAGGCAATCAAACCAAGTGTGAAACCCTTATATATTATGTATGATGTGACCAACAACTCCAGTCCGGTTCCATTCATACAGTACAGGTTTTCTGAGCATGCGGTTGTGAGTCCTGAAAACGTATGGTTGTGAGTTTGGTTAAAGAATACGGTTGTCACTCCTGTAAATAACTTAACTGGGTGTAAACTGAACTGTATTAAGGACTCAAATGCAGAACTGACAACCGTCAGTTCAGTTGTTTTAACATGGCCTATGTATTCTAGAGAAAATACAAGGGCTTTTTAAATTCTTTTTTTTTTTCCAGTGTTAAAATATTTCCTCCTATCCCATAGTAATATGCAGACACATTTTAAACCATTTGTAGGTTGATTTCCCTAAGAGCAAATACATTGGCCTTGTGGTTCTTTCAAAACATTGCTGAGCATTTTGGCTACGTTCAGACTGTCAGTCCAAATCCGATTTTTGTGCATATCCGAATAAAATCCGATCAGATTTAGCAAGTTTGAACAACCAAAAATTACATTTAAATGTGATTTTTACAAATCTTTTTCAAGCTACATTCTATGTGGTTTGAAATCCTATTCAAATTGCATTTCTGGAAATCTGTTTCAGTCTGACCGTTCTGATGTGATTTCCCATGGTTTATGTGACACTCTCATGCCACGTAAAACGTAAACGTCAGAGGTTGTTATAAAAAAAACATGCTGAAAGTCGCTGCAGAGTGTTGTTGCAATGTGCTGGACAAGCAGAAAATGACAATTTATCATAGACAAGTTTTGAAACCGTTAAAGACGACAGCACAGAATAAAGCCATGCATATCAGCCTCCTACATTTCTGTCGCTGCCTTAGTAGTTCAGCACTCAGTGGCTACACATTGTCATGTTGTAAATAAGACAAAATCTGTATTGTAAACCCCTCCATGTTCTGGTTGTTACTGTTGTTTTTGGCGTATGCCTGTCATTGCCTTAGAAACCAATGCAGATATTCCGGAAAACGAAAGAGCGGCATGGGACACACAAATCGGATCTAAACAGTTGCGATACACAATGGGGACAGTCAATAATTTTAGATCAGATTCCAGTTGGACACATAATCAGATTTGGACTGACAGCATGAACGTATATTGTCTGAGCATTCTATCCAGACTGACACAGAAACATAGGTGTCAACCAAATGCATGAGTTTTGGGCATGGCTATCTTTTTAAACGACCAATAGAAGATAAGGGGAGTGTTTGGGGAAATTAATTATTTTTGCAAGTGGGTCAATTAAATATAATATTTTTTGTTAGTAAATTTAAACTCTATCCTGATGCTGGATTCAACTAAAATACTAATACTGCAACAACAGCTTGTTTGTTTTGATATGTGGTGTAGTTTTGAGTTCTTTCTATATTCATGGCAACATCAAAAGCCCACCAGTCCAGCTCAGTGTGTGTTCAGCTCTTTTGGAAGTTATCAGCACATCTAAGTTAAATTTGTATGCACTGCGTGCCATATGCTGCCTATCTGCTTGGTTGACACAGTGTTAATCTAGCAGTGGGAGCCCGACTCTTGGCCAGTAAATACACACTTCTTCACATACGCTTCTTAGACTGCGGGCGAATCATAAATTGGGAGGGAACCAATGGAGATATAGCCTTGCATGGAGTGCAGAAGGTAAGTTAAGTTAGACNTTAAAAAAAAAAAAAAAGAAAAAAAAAAAAGATAAAATAATAAGAGAAATCGCAATTGTGGGTCTGACTGACTGACATAAATAGAGCCGGACTTTAGACATGTTGAAATTAGATTGTGACGCTGAGGTGCTTTTCACCTTCAGAGGTGCTAATGAAAAGAAACAAGTACAGGAAACTTCAAATGTGCTCAGGGTAGAAAAAGTTTGTCATGGTTAAATGTACAACAAATTTACATTTTCTCCGACTTGTGCTTGAGAAAGATTAAATTAAATTTGCTTGGAAATCATCCATTGTTTTTGTCCTGCATAGAATTAGATATTTTAAAATGCAAAATCTTATTTACATTGTCATTTAAAATTTGAAATGAACATCCTATGATGCAGATCTGAGCTCATTAATGTATTTCTTATATTTAGATATATTTGATATTTACAAATATCCTTTTATTGTTTTATGTTGGTAAAATATTTGGGTTTTTGACATGATATATCAAGCAGTAGCAGCAGTGTTCTGCAAGGTGACAGTGTTATATTTGTAATTTTTTTTCTAATTCTGGTAAAATTATATGTGCATTAAATGAGCTCTTTTGTATGGTGACCGGGAGGGGACATGTTCAGTTCACTTTGTTTTGTCGTGGCCACGATATATAAACTTGAAAATATGTCGTGGCCACAAGATTTTAATTCGTGGGAACGTGATATGTCGTGGCCACGAGATCATTTTGTCGAGGTAACGACGACATCATGTCGTGACATCGCAATGTAAAGTCGTGGCCTCGAGATCATATGGTGAGAGAACGATATATTTTTCTTGTGGCCACGACTTCGTTATGTTGAGGGAATGACATCTATTTCTCATGGCCACGAGTTAAATGTGCAAACAGTCTGCGCAACCATAGCAACCTGGAATAATCAGAAATGGATAAGATTATTATAGTATTTTTAAATTAAGAAAAAGTGCAAAATTAAGATAGCCTATTGCATATTATATTATATTGTGCGCGTTGTTTCCTAAACAGCATTCGAATGAAGTTTGTTATTATCAGTAATAATAATGATAAAAGGATAGCCTATGTAAGAACATAAAATAATATAGTCTCTGCCTACAAGAAAACATTTTTATCCATTCCATCTCACAGCCTTTTTAATCCATTTACTGTGTCTTTCTTTCTTTCTTTCTTTCTTTTTTCTTTCTCTCTCTAAATAAATATATAAATATATATATCCTTATATGTTAAATTCACGTAAATAAACTTCCTCTAAAATTCCTGTGCGCCTACAGAAATAAAATAAAATCAAAGCTTTTATATACAGGGTTCCTACGCAGTTTGGAAAAGTATGGAATTTGATTTGAGTAATTTCCAGGTCTGGAAAAGTATGGGAAAAATGTGTGTTTCCAGACTATTGGCTCTATTCATTTTTCTAATTTATCATATCTGCAAACTAGTCACTTTATGGTGAAATTAGCCCTTTTGAATCAAAATACATAATTTATGTGAATCGTGTAGATCCGAAGAGGTTTTTTTTCGGGGTGAGTGTGTGTGTGGCACAGGATTCTCACAAGAATCGAAAATGGGCTACTTTCCCATAGACTGGAGTGAGTCGCAATCTTTCTTGGCGCTCTGTGGCGTGATAGATCGCTATAGCACTCGTGAACCAACCATCTCTTCCGCTTTACTAGTTACAACACAAAATAAACATGATTGAACATCCGAAGGTATGTTGAAAGATACAGTACAACTTACCGAAATCTGTATCATGTCACATGCAATCGATCAATCAGTGTTTGACCGCAGAAAGGCATCAATAAAACAGCTTGTAAAAAAAGTCACATTTAGCCTACCTCAGAAAAGCTGTTTAGTGTCCAAAAACTCATTATTTAGCTACAAAATTGAACTTTGAGAGGAGCATTTTGCAAAATATATGCACTATACACTCTAAAAAATGCTGGGTTAAAAACAACCCAAGTTGGGTTGAAAATGGACAAACCCAGCGATTGGGTTGTTTTAACCCAGCGGCTGGGTTAAATGTTTGCCCAACCTGCTGGGTAGTTTTATTTAACCCAAATATTGTTTAAAAATTACTGTATTTCTTGCTTAAAATGAACCCAAAATATGTTGGAAATTAACATTTATTAATATGTTTAATAAACAAACATTTATTAATACTTTTTTTGAATAATATTTAAACAATAAACATTTATTAAATTGCTTATTAATAAATGCTCATCTTTTTGATTATTATTGTTGCCTCTAGTAATTATGAGTCTGATTTTTAATTTCCAACCTATTTTGGGTTCATTTTAAGCCAGACATATAGTAATTTGTAAACAATTGTTGGGTTAAATAAAACTACCCAGCAGGTTGGGCAAACATTTAACCCAACTGCTGGGTCAAAACAACCCTATCGCTGGGTTTGTCCATTTTCAACCCAACTTGGGTTGTTTTTAACCCAGCATTTTTTAGAGTGTAGGCGATTGCATATTCATTGTATTTGTACTTAACATGTGCTTCAATCTTGAATGTATAAATCTGTTTTATGACAGCCACCATTTAAATGTTTAGGCCTAAATAAAAAAAAGTAGAAAAATAATTGTCATTAAAATTTATAAAAACTTCCTTATGTGTAATTTAGCCTATATGTAAGTAGCTTACAAATCAATTTTAACCTAATATTATATTGATGTACCAGCTGTGGTTCCCTGTGTAGTTTACAGCATTAGTTGAGAGATTTTTTTTTTTTCTTTGAGGAAATTTGCCATGTACTGCACCTGATAGGCCCCAAATTAATCAATACTGAATCAAAGGTAATCAAATCAAATCAAATCAAATCGCAAACCTCTGAATCAAAATCACATTAAATTGTGAAATTTGTCAGTGCTCAGCTGTAGTGCCAATAATTTATTATTTTTATTTTTTTTTACTTGAAGCAAATGTTGTTTTCCATTTTATGTTCTTGTCAGAGTGCACCAGAATGCTTCGTTTACATGTTAAAATCACAAAAATCTTCTCCTGGGGGAGGATCTTCCCCTACAACAACTTCCTACACATCACCTTTTACACCTCTTTTGACTTTGCAGATGTCTATAAAGTTTCTAGCGCTCTTATGAATTTCTAAAATATTAGGGAAACTGTCATACTGCGCTTGTGTAGGCTACTCGTACTCGTAGCCTAACCTATAAAATGCTTCGATACCAATAACCAATACTGACAACAGAGCAAACATTGACCAGAATGGATAAATCACAGAAGGATGTCTATGAAGTAAATGTTCGAATTATTAGAATGTTAAACGAATTACATTTTTACGCCTATGTAGCAAGTGGTATGGTCGGAAAGGGAAACAAACTAAGTCACTACGCCACCCTGTTAAACGGGGAATATATTAGTACTTGTAGATTAATCCCCAACAAAAGTCACACAGGTACATGGTTTTAAGAAGAGAAGGGCCTAGACGTGAATACTAAATACCAAACTTTATTTCAACAATCAAACACTAATTTAAAAATCACTAAAAGACTGTAAGACCCGGACTACAAACATGAAGCAGAGAAAACATAGAAAAGGAGACCGAGGCTTACCAATGGCAGAAAATCGTTTGGAAGGAGGTCTGGAAAAGTATGGAATTTTGAAATGGAAAATGAGTACGAACCCTGTATATAGGCTATATACAAATAATAAACAAAATATTATTTTAACATAGGTTATAGCCTATTAATAGTAACACATTTTTTGAACTTCATTCGAATGCTGTCACAGGCAAGAGGGGCTACAAGTGAAAACAGATGCTCATTTAAGCTGCTGTAGTCTACAGAAATACAGTCATAAAGTCAAAACTTTGATATAATCGTGCATTTACAGTATTTACAAAATACAAACTTTAAATAACATAAGGTAGCCTACAGAATGTTAATTAGATAAAAAGATATGGGAAATGAAGGGGAAAATAAACCAAATATATTTACAATGAATAGCTAAATGTAACTAATAACAATATAAAAATATTAAATAAAAAATACTTTTGGATGAGATAAAAAATGTATAGGCATAGGCCTATTCTTTTAACATTTATTGATAAAATATATGCACTATAGGCTATTGCATATTCATTGTATTTGTACTTAACATGTGCTTCAATCTTGAATGTATAAATCTGTTTTATGACAGCCACCATTTAAATGTTTAGGCCTAAATAAAAAAAGAGTAGATAAATAATTGTCATTAAAATTTATAAAAACTTCCTTGTGTAATTTAGCCTATATGAGGATGACGACTTATCACGTTCCCACAAATTAATATCTCGTGGCCATGACATATGATAACGTTCCCACGAGTTTATATGTCGTGGACATGACAAAACAACTAAGTAGCCGAACATGTCCCCTCCCGGTCATCGTACTTTCGCTCTCTTACAACCATGTCATTTTGCTGTTGGTTATGGCTGCTTTCACACATTTTTTGACGATTGTTTTCAAACCAGTTAAAAAAGTCTTTTCAGCATCTAATTAGTGCATATGTACCTAATAATATGAATTGAATTTGACTTGAGGTAGCAAACAGGAAGGTACTTTGAATTTAAAGAAACAAAACAAACTTTGAATGTTGTTCATTTGAAGTGCAGATTTAGGTTGAGTAGATGCAGTAGTTAACAGCGCCTCTGTATCATTTATACAGTATGAATCATTGAACAGAAAAACCTTAACTGTTACAGTGTGTTAAATGATCATATTTGAAGTGTGAAGGCAGGGTGTTGTGTGTTTGTGACTGTGCCGAGAGTCACTAAAACATTAATGAAAAGAAACCAGCTTTCGGTGTAGTTGTCGCTTTCACCCTTTGTTTACTGCATTCTCTATGGTCTTTTAAATATGCCATATAATTACAGACTTTCACAGAGTGGAGTAATAATAGAAATCAAAATGCTTAGACAAAAGGACAAAATACTGCAGGCCAACAGAAATGATGGTATGAAGGGAAGCTAGGCATGTTCCTTCAGCCTGTCATATCAGCTGACCTTTACAGATGATGAAAACACTGATCTGCGGCCCTCAGGGATCTCTGAGTGCAATGACCACATTATTACCTGGATTGACCTCCATAGCACTTCCCAACCCTTGTAACCTGACCACTGACCCCAGACCTGCTGTCTGACCAATACAAACTCCAGCTGAATGCTAAGTTCTTCCTTTTTACTGGAGGAACAATTTAAGCAGTCCACTAACCTCCATGGTTTTCTTAAGCTTGGTCATTTTGAAAATTTTCTAAGCCATAGAAATGCTTTATTGATCAATAAATTGTGTACAATGTAAAAATTGCTGTAAAAATGGCCAAATTCTGACAGTAACATACTGTTTTACATTAAATCATTAATGTACTTTAGAAAACAATGCATTCTGGGCAATAAAAATAAGCAATAGTCTCCAAGAAGCCGTGGTTTACAGTGATTTTAGAGCGGCTAAGAGGTGTTGCTGGGCACAATATGGTAGGGAGACCAAGCAACAAATATTTCATATTTTATTGATAACAAATAATAATTCTTCTGCCAAGCAAAGTAGTTCTTAAGCAACATTTAGCTGAATGGTTCACAAGCAGAACAGAGCTGGCGCAGTAACACTGATCTAATGAGGTAACAGGTATGGGTTTATAGAGTATTTTAAAATGGCTTTGAACGCAGCTCAGCCAACCATACTCAAGGATCGGATCTGTCTGTTTTATAAAGATATTTTCATTAATGCCACTGATATTGGTTCGATTTTGAACAACACTTACAATGTAAGTAGGGCTGGGCGATATATCGCATGCGATTGTCACGCGCATTTCGTCAGTAAAGCCGGTTCCCTGATTACCGCAAAATCGCCATCACCTGCTTTCAAATGGAGCGGCATATAATAGACAGAACCGTAGATACTGACGAAATGCGCGTGACAATCGCATGCGATATATCGCCCAGCCCTAAATGTAAGTCAATAAGGCTCAAACTGTTCCAATAAACACAGGTACATTCATTTGGTGCATCATTTGGAATACATGCCCTTCTATTTTTATTGTCATATTTGGGTCTAAATTGTAAACACCTCAACTATCAGTTGATACTGAACATCTTAGAGATGTATCGCAGATGAACAGATGCTCTTAACAAATGCGTCTTCCATACGTGTTATGTTTAGTAAATGGTTAGTTTAAAATTTGGTCCAATTTGATCATGTCACACTCTTAGGCCATGTATGTGCTGCGGCATTTTTGGATAACAGCCGTACACTAGTTTCAATGTGATCTCATGAGTATTCGTATGTATTTTACGTAAATTGTGGTCCTACCACACGTACATTTACTTGCGTTTCCATAGACACTGAAATGTAAAATATTGATGGATTGACAGCACTAAAACGTAAATTGTTTACACATGAGCAACTTTACAGACTTTACAAAGGTATACAAATCCTTATTAACGAATATTAAAGTTTATACTTGATATGATAACATTTTGTGATATGTTAACATCTACATAATATGATTTGTTTTGGATTACATAGTTTTAAACAACACTGCACTTTAAAACCTTAAAATGAACAGCATTTCTGTAATCGTTTAACCATTATTTATCATGCAATATTTTTGTTTGCCATGGAACACAGAAGGCGTTTTCTCAGTATACAGTTCTATACTGTAACTGACAAAAAATACTATGTTTCAGTTGATATGCATTTGTATTAAAAGTGCTCACAAAACGATTATATACCGCCAGAGAGGACTGCGACTGCAACACATTGTCATTTGGATGACTTTTGGTACAGATTTTGGTACTTTTTTTTTTTTTTGG
>RJVU01060737.1:197648-212304 GCA_003731715.1 Anabarilius grahami
TTTTTTTTTTTTTGGTGATTCCACTTGTCTGTCTGTTATTTTTTTTATTTTATAACTGTACATATTTTTAAGAAATGGTTATGAGTAGGTTTAGAGGTAAGAGTGGGATTAGTGGCTTAAGATCTTGTTTGCTATTATTGTAATTTTCGTACACATTTCTGTCTATTGCATTTTATATATTCTCTATAAAATGGTTTTGTTTGTGTTTGGGGGTAGGGTTAAGGGATCTAAAAAATTATCTATAAAATGGTCAAAGGGCAAAATATTATTTTGACAAAAAAATTCATAAATATTTAGTTTTTTAGCTGTAAATATGTAATAATGTTTACACTGTAAAAGAAAAAATCCCTGTAAAATTTATGGTAAAAAACCGGCAGCTGTGGTTGCCAGAACTAGTCTATTTTACAGTTCAAAACCGTATAATTTAAAGGTTTATAATGCAATAATTACGGTTCATAACTGTAAATTTTACACTAGAAAAAAGTTTGGTAACACTTTACAATAAGGTTCATTAGTTAACATTAGATAACTACATTAGTTAACATGAACTAATAAAGAACTGCACTTATACAACATTTATTAAGCTTTGTTAATGTTTATTTCAACATTTACTAATACATTATTAAAATCTTGTTATCATTAGTTAATGCAATGTAAACTAACATGAACAAACAATGAACATTAACTAACGTTAATGAAGATTAGTAAATACTGTAACAAATGTATTGCTCATGGTTAGTTCATGTTAGTTAATACATTAAAGGTGCTACAGAGGATCTTTTCGTCGACTGAGAAACCAAAGACTATTACTGAGTTTTTGAAATGAGCGCATGCGTAAGAACAACCCCCCTCCTTCACAGCTCATTTCGAGGGAACGCCTCCCAAAACTCGTGCAGGAGTATTGGAACACGAGTGTTTACCACCGGCATTCGCTGTGTCGTGTTAGTGGATTCATTATGTCGGACTCACCGCAGGTAACTCATAATCTGCAGTTGTTACTCCTGTCTCCTGACAAAAACATTGCATGCGGCGCCTGTGGAGTGTGGAAAGTTACTGGAGCGCGCAGCCGCGCACGTGTCTCACAAGGAACGTCATGGCAGTGATTGACAAGCCAGAGGGCCAATCGTTTACGCGATGATCGCGTAAACGATTGGCTGATGTTTTTAAGGCCCTACCTCGTGCACAGATGATGTATATTAATATTATTCCTTTCAGTGCACCTAATAAATAGTCTTTTATCAGTTAGTAAAGACAGTTTCAAGTAATATTGCAAAAATGTATAAAACAAAACATCCTCTTTAGCACCTTTACCTAATGTTTAACTAATGAACCTTATTGTAAAGTGTTACCAAAAGTTCTGTTAAATTTATGGTAAAAACATGTATTTCTTTAACTGATAATGTTATAATTTACCAACCTATGAAGTAGCCTACTAATATCTGTTTTGTACCTTTGTAATACACTGACAACTACCAAACACAGTGGTGGTGAGAATCACATGATGAATCAAAGTTCATCACAAACAGCTTTTCCAAAAGCTGAGAAGGACAATACTAATACCATCATGGTTATACACATTAATTTAAATGATTAAACATAAAAACCCTAATGTACATAACTAAGTAGAAAAAACTAAGACGAAATGGTTATTTCAACGAAAATACATCAAATGTGAAGTGTCACGCTGGGAATTGTGGGAATGTCAATTTATGGTTTTTTACTGTAAATTATACAATGTCTTGTTATATTTTACTTCCAAAAACTGTAAATTTAATGGTATTTTACCGTAAAATTACATTAGCCTAAATGTACCGTTAGATCTATTAGTTATTCACCGTATATAGTACGGAAACTTTCTCTAAACCAGTTAACTGTTTTTCACAGTATTTTACTGTTAAATCATATTTTTTTACAGTGTACATTTATATGTTGTCAATATGTCCATATGGTACGTTTCAGCATCTATCCAAACGTACAAAACATTATTAATACCCATGTATTAACAAAAAGACCAGGCAGAGAGTTTAGACTGCAATTTTTGTTGTTGTTGTTTTTTTATATATATAAATATAGTAATTTTAATTATATAGGTCCCCCCCAAAAAAACAGTCACTACCTCTGATTTATACCATCGAGCTCAAAAAAACATTACAATGGTTCATACGACTCACTTGAGAAACAAAATCATTCTTATTCAGTGAAAATCATCCCATCTTCCTGTACTGTAGCTCTCAAATCTCATTTGTGCTTGCTCCATTTGAAGAACAAATTGTTTGTCTCCAAACCTGGCACAATGTGCCCTGATGACATGTTCGGAAATGCACCAGCACAATGAAATTTGTAATCTAACCCCCCCACTCCCCTGTTTTTGGAGTATTTTTGAATTTTATTAGTGGAAATTATCATCCATTTTCATTGTATGGAAAAGAGCCGGTTAAGCATTTTGTTAAATTTCGCTACATTTTCTGTTCTATTTGGTCATTTGTATCAACAAGGGAGAGTAAATTTCTTTTTCGCTGAACTATCCCTTTAATGCTTGTAGATTATAGTGGCTTATTATTCATTTTGTAAACACTGTAGAGTCTAAAGCAGGAAATGGTGCAGATTTCCCTTGCCATTGTAAAGAGTGAGTCACTCTGCTTGCTTTGTTTCTGAAGTTAAAGCATTCATCTTATCATAAATCTTAATGTAAACATTGCTCCTCTTGACCGGGGGTCTCAGCACCACTGTCCTTGGGGGTGAATAGCAGATGGTAGATCCGGTCAACCTTTTTCATCAGAAACTCGTTAAAAAAAAACACGCTGAATGAGTAGGGAAGCCCTTACAGATACAAGTCAGCATTTCACTCTGCCACACTTTTGATCCTGAGATGGTGCAGAAATGCAGCAAATTCAAAGGGAATTATTAATATGCTACCATGGCAAGGTCTTTAAAACAGTATCACTAAAGCTTTGATGTAGCTGGGACGTTAGTAAGTTTTTATGTCGTGGTCAGGACATGCAAAAATGCTGAGATGTTTAAGATAGCAGACAGTATTTTGCTGTTATGTCAGATAGGAGGAGTTGAGTTACTGGGCTCCTTTGCTTTGCTTTGGAATTTTACATTGCAGTTACATGCTGTCAATGAATTTACTGAAAGCAGATGTCTTCAAACGCACATGGATGGTTTGAAGTTGACTGTCTGTCAATACCTGACACATTATGTTTGAAGGCACCACAACCTTGTGCTGATGTCAAATTTAATTTATTCATAGTTAAAAGACAGAGGATCCAAAAGCTGCAGAGTGAAATTTGGAAAGTGAAATCTGGTCATGTCTAAAAAAAGAAAGAAAGAAAAAAAAAAAGTCAGCCATTGATACCAAGTAGGTTAAAAATGTTGGAAGCAAGAAATAAAATATACTTTAAAACCGATAAATAATCTACACTTCTTCACACTACTTTTTACTAAACAAAATGTAAATACTAAAACAATTTTTGCCATTATGAAATTAAAAGAACAAATCAAACAATGCTATGCAGGGTGTGTTTATACACATTTTTGAGCAATGACTCAAACAAATTGTTGAATCAATTGAAAGGGGCAATTATAAAGACCCGATAAAGATTGATTTTCCAAGTCTTTCCAATCTTGGTAGACTAGACATA
Organism: Anabarilius grahami; assembly: GCA_003731715.1. Lineage (NCBI taxonomy): Eukaryota > Metazoa > Chordata > Actinopteri > Cypriniformes > Xenocyprididae > Anabarilius > Anabarilius grahami. The sequence continues at coordinate 201,293 of RJVU01060737.1, forward strand.
AGAAGCGGTCACGGAACTTGATAAAGATATATGCTGTTCCTTTGAACTTCATCAAATAATCTTAAATCTTAAGTATAATGTAAATATTTTACATACATCGCCCCCCAGCCCTAATGCTTGCCTATACAAAATCGAACCTGCTTTTCTTGCAAAAACTTACTCTTGCAAAAACTTCATGCGTTTTTGTACCACATACATGGGGCAATTGGTGTGTTTCGTCCTATTAAGGTGTTCCCAAAACAGTGTTCTCCTGAATTCAGCCAAAGAATTCAGTAAATTAGGATTATTTTATTGGTACTGATTTTTCAAGTTGGCTTTTTAGCATTTAAAAATTTGCTGTTTGAACTGGATTGCTGTTTTTCCATAAAATCTGTATGCATCTTATGCAGTATGGATCTTTTCCACAATGTTCATAGTTCGATCCTCTTTAACTTTCCCCCATGATTTTTGTTTTGTTTAGCATTCCATTGAAACAAAATGATGGAAATATAATTCAATCATTCTCAACTTTCCACAGGCACATCTCTCCTAGCAGCTTTGAGAGTGAATAGTAATGCATATATTCATGTTCAGCCGTGGGTGAGCCTGCCCAGCGTTGAATTCATGGTTAAACCCTGCTAGAGTCGCACCATTTCACTGCTGTTCCCTGCTGTGCTCTGCAGCAGCTCCAGTGCCGCTTTTCATTCATTATTTTTGAGTAGCTACGGTATCTCAGGGTGCCACAGCACCATACGACGGAGCTTGAAGTCACAGTCACACATCTGAAGTTCAGAACTAGCTGCTGCTGAAAATGTGACATCCCATTTTTGGAAACAGTTGGTGCAGCTCTATTATATGCATTTGAAGCTTAATCATTTTCGGTTAATGAGTGATGCAGGAGCAGAGATGAGAAGGTTAAATTAAAAATAAATTTCAGTATAAATTACAAATTACTGATTAAAAATATAATCATAATCACTGTATGAAAGTTACTGGATTTACTCACAAGACACTCTTGTGTAAATGTTCTGACTAACTACTGTCTTCCTTTTTGTTTTCTCTCTTTTATTTTCATATATAAACGTGCAGAGCTTTGTTTTACTGAATTCATTACCCTGTAATGGTAATATTACAGGGAATATTTATGTAATTTTACATATATTAGAGCCCAGACTACAATAATACTTTAGCACTTCATCTCTCCTATAAAAGTCAAAGGTCTCAAATTGAATCTATTAATGTATCAGCTCAAATGCCCTCTTGTGGCGTCATGTGACTATTGCATGTGCTCACTGAAGAGTGATAACTGCTGCATCTACAGATGCTCAAATGAGAATGCATCATTACAGATTTGCTCACAATCCAAATTAGGTTAGGAATATATTTTTGGGCAAAAAAAGAAAATAAAAATTGTGTATATATAGTATATGTATAACTTCACTTGAGGTTTGTAGGAATAAACATGTAATCTAAAATGGACAAGTTTATGGTTCCACAGTAAAATTCTCATTCCTCATTCCTATTTCGATCAGATATCCACGACCACTCAAAAGTTTGGGGTCAGATTTTTATTTTTATTTATTATTATTATTATTTTTTTTTTTTTAGAAAGAAAATTAATACTTTTATTCAACAAGGATGCATTAAACTATAAAATGTCTTTACTGTCACTTTTGATAAATGATACAAAAGATTACTATTTCAACTAAATACTGTTCTTTTGAACTTTCTGTTTATCAAAATATGCTGGAAAATGTTTACTGTTTCCACAAAAATATTAAGCAGCACAACTGTTTTTAACATTGATAACAATTTCTTGAGCACCAAATATGTCTCACAATATTACAATTTTTAGCTGTATTTTTGATCAGACAAATGTAGCCTTGTTAAACATAACAGAGGTCTTTCGAGGACCCTAACTTTACAACTGACACGAAACATTTGAATGGTAGTGAATTCAGAACTACTCCTCCAAATGTTTGTGTTGTCACATAGAGTCAGAGATGAGGGCTGTGTGAATGGTAGAGGTTAAATATTTATGCTTTCTTTGGGACTGAATGGATCTGGAGAGATGGAAAACTGGGTCACCACTGGCACCACTGGGGTTACTGTTGAAATCTGGGACACTTGATAGCATCCACTGACGATGAATGACTAAGCAAAGACTGCTCATAATTGGCTGTCATGGTGCCCAAGCTGCACATCCAACAGGGACAGGATAAATGATTTTAACATTAAAAACACATCACCATTAAGAGTGAAATGTTTCTTTACATGATTTAAAAAAAATCTATTCTGTGATAAAAATGAACTGTTCTTTTTTTGTGCTTTTTTACAGAAAGAGCTCAGCCTTCCCAGACGAGGAAGCTTGTGAGTAAACCTACTTTGATTGTCTTTAATTTAATAGTCACACAAGAGAGCCTAGATATAAACCTATATCAACAGCAAAACATTTCTAGATTTTCATCATCTTCAGACCGTAGTCAGGGTAGGCACAATTTTAAACAGTGAATTACTGGATTTTATTATTAAAAGAATAAAAGCATCTCATTCTTTTGGTCATTTTAGTTTTTTTTATTCTTTTTGAGTGTTTTTGCTGTTTATTGTCTTGCTTTGAAGATTTTGAGAGCCAAAATTTGTCTAGTTAGCTAAATTTCAGTTTTATGTAAATTACTGTCCCAATTACTTCCCATGTCGAGGTTTTATATGCAAGTTGATGAGTAAACAATTCTTCTGTTGTCCTCATCCACATAAAAGTTTAGCTTTTTTAAAGTATGGCTTGCATTCTTCATATGTATGTATTTATTTATTTTTGGACTTGCCCATTTGCGTACAAATAATATGAAAAAAAAACCTTGTTTAGAAATCATGCAAGTGTTACCTGACAGGTAGTGCTATAATATGTTATGCACACAATAATACCCAGGTTTGAATCCTCCTCCTTTGTTTTCTGTCTTTTCATGAAAGGAATAGTTCACCTAAAAATAAAAATTTCTTGATTGTCACTCACCCCAAGGCAATACAGGATGTATATGACTTTCTTTCCTCAGCCAAGGAGAAATTAAGGTTGTAGAGGAAAATATTCCAGGATTTCCCATTGTAGATCATTTTTGATGGTCCAAAATCAATTTTTAGGCAGCTTGGAAGGGCTCCACATGACCCCAGCCCTTGAATAAGGGTCAGAAATTTGAAAAGTTAGATCTTTGACTGTTATCTGCATTGGGCCCTCAATAAATTGTCATCTACACTACACATTAATACAAAAAGTTGTTTTTTTTAACTGTACTTGTCAGCATTTCCTAGAGAATCAGATTTGTCTGTGATGTTTCTCCTAAACTTTCTTAGAACTTTTTGGAGAAGCATAATAAATATACAAACATAAAACAGAGAAACTGTAGAGACTATTGTTGACTGGCAGAATGTAAGTGTATAGAGCTATAAATTGAATGTGGATAGTATAGCTCAGATTTGGGACAGATGTGATAAGAATGCTCATATTGAAATCTGATATTTGATTGCAGGCTTTGGTATTTGAGCATAGCTTGTGAAATCGTTGGTCTTTTTCTGAAACTTTATAGTTGGTACATGTGAGATAACTGGGATCTTTGCGAAAATATGAGAAACAGAAGAGCGTGCCAAAAATCTCCATTTGATCTTCATTTAATCTCATTAATGTCCAGGAGAAACAGTTAATATATTTAAGGTATCTTACTGGTGATTTATTATATATTTTTAACATGCCATTGGTTAAAATGTTTCATCACAAAATATTAAATAATGTATTCATTATGTTTTGAAACATAAACACACCTTGAGAAGTAATCACCCAGGACCATCAACCCTTTCGTTCTTTCTTAATGTCATGTTACTGTATCTACACTCACAGCATTCTCTGGTGTCTGTAAACACACGGATAATATTACCAGTGCTTGAAGTGGGCCAGTGCTATATTTTTAATCTGTTGCGTACCCTCATATTGTCTTGCGTACCAGCACATCTCACATGTTGCCGGTACTCTGACTGCCCATATCATACCCCCACGTGATTTTAACCAAGGGGGACCACCCCAAACCCCCCAACCAAGAACCTCCAAACATTATCAAAGTCTATTAAAAAGGTTTTCTATCAAATAAGGCAATGTACGTGATGATACCTTGTTTATAGTTATAAGCCATTAGTTTTTAGTTTTCTTTGGCACTTGAAATCATGTGAAATCATTACAAATGCCTTTAGGGTGTAAGGGGTTAACAGTGACCGTCGACAGAGAGCTTACATATATCCCTTATATAAAGCTTGAATGATCAGGATCATTATCAGCCGATCATGATGACAGAAAATTGATAGTCCCTATCAGCTTCAAAAATCCTGATCTGAGCATCCCTATTTCACAGCACACAATGTAACTGCTGCAGGGTGCCATGCAGTGCCACACCTGTTCAGACACATTAGTCAAGTCAAGTCATCTTCATTTATATAGCGCTTTTTACAATACAGATTGTTTCACAGCAGCTTCACAGTGATAATAGGAAAATTAATGGCAGGGATTGTTTTGGCTTTACAGCAGCTCTAGGAAAAAGTTATTATTGAGCTCAACTTTTTGATTGAATCACTTCCGTTGTAAAAGTCACTAATTATTAACTTAGGAGCCGCTTAAATTACACCTTTTTAACTGAAAACAGAGGACTTTTAATGCGTTTTTGCCGTTTTTTACGTGTTTAGTCTATAGGTATGTGCGTTCGAATGTGTATGTGTGCAGACGCTTAAGCCGCGCACACACTTAACGATTGTAAGGCCGATTATGAATGGAAATTGATACTTATGACTGATCGCGCTCAAACGCGTCCAGTCGCGTTCAGTCTGCGATTACAGTCGGTGTTCAAATTCCATGTGTAAGTATTTAAATCTGCTTCAGTCGCAGGAAACAATCGGTATGTGTTCAGTTCAGTCTTTAGAATGTTTCAGCTAATTGTTAGGTGTGTCCCCGGCTTTAGTCTTTCTTTACAAAGTGACATTGCAAATTACTTGTCAGCATAATGCAGAATTATTAGTTGTTTCCGTGGATCCATGCGAACTGGAATCATTTTGATAACGTTTTATCTATATACAGGTCCTTCTCAAAAAATTAGCATATTGTGATAAAAGTTCATTATTTTCCATAACATAATGATAAAATTAAACTTTCATATATTTTAGATTCATTGCACACCAACTGAAATATTTCAGGTCTTTTATTGTTTTAATACTGATGATTTTGGCATACAGCTCATGAAAACCCAAAATTCATATCTCAAAAAATTAGCATATTTCATCCGACCAATAAAAGAAAAGTGTTTTTAATACAAAAAAAGTCAACCTTCAAATAATTATGTTCAGTTATGCACTCAATACTTGGTCGGGAATCCTTTTGCAGAAATGACTGCTTCAATGCGGCGTGGCATGGAGGCAATCAGCCTGTGGCACTGCTGAGGTGTTATGGAGGCCCAGGATGCTTCGATAGCGGCCTTAAGCTCATCCAGAGTGTTGGGTCTTGCGTCTCTCAACTTTCTCTTCACAATATCCCACAGATTCTCTATGGGGTTCAGGTCAGGAGAGTTGGCAGGCCAATTGAGCACAGTAATACCATGGTCAGTAAACCATTTACCAGTGGTTTTGGCACTGTGAGCAGGTGCCAGGTCGTGCTGAAAAACGAAATCTTCATCTCCATAAAGCTTTTCAGCAGATGGAAGCATGAAGTGCTCCAAAATCTCCTGATAGCTAGCTGCATTGACCCTGCCCTTGATAAAACACAGTGGACCAACACCAGCAGCTGACATGGCACCCCAGACCATCACTGACTGTGGGAACTTGACACTGGACTTCAGGCATTTTGGCATTTCCTTCTCCCCAGTCTTCCTCCAGACTCTGGCACCTTGATTTCCGAATGACTTTGGACCACTGAGCAACAGTCCAGTGCTGCTTCTCTGTAGCCCAGGTCAGGCGCTTCTGCCGCTGTTTCTGGTTCAAAAGTGGCTTGACCTGGGGAATGCGGCACCTGTAGCCCATTTCCTGCACACGCCTGTGCACGGTGGCTCTGGATGTTTCTACTCCAGACTCAGTCCACTGCTTCCGCAGGTCCCCCAAGGTCTGGAATCGGTCCTTCTCCACAATCTTCCTCAGGGTCCGGTCACCTCTTCTCGTTGTGCAGCGTTTTTTGCCACACTTTTTCCTTCCCACAGACTTCCCACTGAGGTGCCTTGATACAGCACTCTGGGAACAGCCTATTCGTTCAGAAATTTCTTTCTGTGTCTTACCCTCTCGCTTGAGGGTGTCAATGATGGCCTTCTGGAGAGCAGTCAGGTTGGCAGTCTTATCCATGATTGCGGTTTTGAGTAATGAACCAGGCTGGGAGTTTTTAAAAGCTTCAGGAATCTTTTGCAGGTGTTTAGAGTTAATTAGTTGATTCAGATGATTAGGTTAATAGCTCGTTTAGAGAACCTTTTCATGATATGCTAATTTTTTAAGATAGGAATTTTGGGTTTACATGAGCTGTATGCCAAAATCATCAGTATTAAAACAATAAAAGACCTGAAATATTTCAGTTGGTGTGCAATGAATCTAAAATATTTGAAAGTTTAATTTTATCATTACATTATGGAAAATAATGAACTTTTATCACAATATGCTAATTTTTTGAGAAGGACCTGTAAAGGGAAAGGAAAGGGCAGAGGATAGTTTAGTTGACACTTCAGGGCTGCTTTGTCATTGTGTCTAGGCGCAGGTCCTATGCCATATCACAACAGGGGGGAGGGGAAAGTCATGTCATTAAAGCATATTTTCATTTTCTAATAATTTGATAGAAAAAATTTAAATAAATTTAATGTTATATAGTTGGATATAATGCAACATTTACTTTTGTTCCATGGCCCCAGTCAAGTTAGATTTTTGGCCCATTGTAGTTGCATGTTTGGGCACCTCTGAGCATCTCAAATATAGGTATTTATTAGGGCTGTTAATTTAACACTATAATTTAGTTAAAGTCCCCCTGTAATCAATCATTTTATCCCTTAAAAGTAATCTTTGATCACCAAAATTAAATTTAAACATTTTTTTCACGTGAGAAATTTCTTCATGCCTTAAAATTGCTTGAATTTAACTTTTCACCTTTGCCTCATTTAGTATGCATGGATCTATGAATATACTAATTAGCACAAGCTCAGAGATCTATTTGTTCAACCTACTGAGTTAAATGCTGCACAATAGTATAACTTTTTACAATGTCAGACAGATAACAGTAATTAATATATTACCATTTTGCTTGACTACATTATCAAATGGCTAATAATGTTTTGCTAATGTTACACAAACCATGTTCCTGTTCGCCATGTCAGTCAGACAGCTCCCTTCTAAAACTCAGCATGCTTACTAGACTATATTGCCAAAAGTTTTGGGATGCCTGCCTTGCGTGCACATGAACTTTAATGACATCCCATTCTTAATCCGTAGGGTTTAATATGGAGTTGGCCCACCCTTACAGCTATTACAGCTTCAACTCTTGTGGGAAGGCTTTCCACAAGGTTTAGGAGTGCGTTTATGGGAATTTTTGACCATTCTTCTAGAAGTGCATTTGTGAGGTCAGGCACTGATGTTGGACGAGAAGGCCTGGCTCACAGTCTCCGCTCTAATTCATCCAAAGGTGTTCTATCGGGTTTAGGTCAGGACTCTGTGCAGGCCAGTCAAGTTCCTCCACACCAAACTCGCTCTTCCATGTCTTTATGGACCTTGCTTTGTGCACTGGTGCACAGTCATGTTGGAACAGGAAGGGGCCATCCCCAAACGATTCCCACAAAGTTGGGAGCATGAAATTGTCCAAAATGTCTTGGTATGCTGAAGCATTAATAGTTCCTTTCACTGGAACTAAGGGGCCAAGCCCAACCCCTGAAAAACAACCCCTGAAAAACAACCCCACACCATAATCCCCCCTCCACCAAACTTTACACTTGGCACAATGCAGTCAGGCAACCGCCAAACCCAGACTCATCCATCAGATTGCCAGACAGAGAAGCGTGATTTGTCACTCCAGAGAACACGTCTCCACTGCTCCAGAGTCCAGTGGCGGCGTGCTTTACACCACTGCATCCGACGCTTTGCATTGCACTTGGTGATGTAAGGCTTGGATGCAGCTGCTCGGCCATGGAAACCCATTCCATGAAGCTCTCTACGCACTGTTCTTGAGCTAATCTGAAGGCCACACAAAGTTTGGAGATCTGTAGCTATTGACTCTGCAGAAAGTTGCCGACTTCTGCGCACTGTGCGCCTCAGCATGTGCTGACCCCGCTCTGTGATTTTACGTGGCCTACCACTTTGTGGCTGAGTTTCTGTTGTTCCCAATTGCTTCCACTTTATGATACCACTAACAGTTGACTGTGGAATATTTAGTAGTGAGGAAATTTCACAAATGGACTTATTGCACAGATTGCAACCTATCATGGTACCTCGCTTGAATTCACTGAGTTCCTTAGAGCGACCCATTCTTTCACAAATGTTTGTAGAAGCACTCTGCATGCCTAGGTCCTTGATTTTATACACCTGTGGCCATGGAAGTGATTGGAACACCTGAATTCAATGATTTTGAGCGGTGTCCCAATACTTTTGGCAATATAGTGTATATCAGCATATAGTTCATCATAACATTATAATATACAACATACACCCTCAATAATCTACCTGATTTTTCATATCAACAGAAAAAATATACCAGGGTAACCTGGCTTTTCTCTTGAGACTCCCCTGCTTCAGATCTGTCATAATTAATGATATGCTAAAGCCCACCAGCACGCTGATGTAATTGGTTACAAGGTAGTTTGTGACGTAAGAAGCACCAGCGATTTTAGACCGCGTCTTTAGATCACTGCAGAGAAAATACTTTTACACATGGTTTGTCTTAAAACATTTTAAAACACTACATATAAACAACATTAAAAACTTGATTTTCACCACAGGGGGACTTTAATATTTAATTATTAAAAATCTATACAATTCAAATATTTTGTAATTCTATTGAGATTGATTGATAGCCCTAATATTAGCCTTGACAGCCCTGATAGATCAGCCTTATAGATAAGACCCATGGTAAGGCCTATAGACACTAGAATTAAGCCCTTTAAATATCTCTTGAACCTGTTCATTATGCATTTCAAACTGTTTTATACTTTTATCAGTAAAGTTTGGAGTCAAGATGATAATAGTTCATGTAGTGTCTGGCTGTAATATGTTTAAAAGGGTATTTGATGTTGGTGTCTGTTTTGACTGTGTTTGTAATGGGTCAGAGATTTGATTTTCTATATTTAGAAACCATGACAGTTGGCAGTATTTATGATGACTGTGTCTGGTGTCAGTTGACCTGACAGATGTATGTGAAGACACAAATCTGTACTTTACCAAGATCTGGATATGCTGTGTGTGTGCGCTAACACTTTTTATTTAAATATGCATAATGTGCACCTATTTGTTGAACTTAATTGTAAAAATCTAGTAATCTGTACTATTCACATAGTATGCCTTTCTTACCCAGGATAAGATTACTTGATTGGGTTGAGTACCACTTTGTCAAGGGAAAAAATGGTTTTTGAGGCAGGGCAATTCTTAATAGAATTTTCACTCATTTCCTCCACTTCTTCAGTTATCTTTCTCCTTAGTTGCATTTACTCATTTTCCAAAGTTATCTTGAATGTTGAATTGTCAATACAACTGATACTTTTGAGAGAACATCACGTAAGTTTATATATTCTGAATGGTTTCCTAAAATGGCTTTGTTTGAACCATTATGATGATTAGTGTTCCCTTTGGTTGGACACTTGGGACTTCATTTATATTACTATAATTCACTTCCTATTGATGCAGTGGTGCATCAAGAAATCCATTATTTGTGGTTTCAAAAGAAGAGGTTAATAAATAGGTTGCTTTTAAAAGGTGATCTAACTTATGACTAGATAATTAACTACATTCTATATAGAATTATGATCCATTAAAATGGCATTGTTAACACTTATATCATAAACACCTTACTATTGTGAAACATCAAACTTTAATTGGGGTAAAGTAATCCCCCTGTGTTTGTGAAAATGTCTTGTATTTGACCTTGCTTGAGTCACACACAGACATCAACATTCAGCATTCAAAACACAACAATGGTAGCAATTAAATTAATTTAGTTAAGACTGACCATTACAAAACAATGGCACAAAAAGCCCCCCAAAAAATAAAACAAAGCAATTGCTTAATTTATTCATACCACAATGCACTCTGTGTAGTCTATACTGAATCAAGAGTACATCAAAAGTAAATTATCAAGTACTCTCTGCAGTTCTTTTTAGTTACTTGAACTCTTGTGTAAGTGAACTATAACTAAACCTTTGTCAGTACAACATACTATTGCTGGGACATTCTCATTCTAGTTTGATTGGACGGAAATTTGTGCAGGATATCATCAGTATTTTTTTGGTCCATTTTCTGGTTTACATATCCTGTTTCGACATGTTTTAGGCTTGTCACACTTTTCCATACTCCACAGCACTTGCATTTTATGTTCACTGCTGTTTTCAAAACATCTATTCATATTAGAAAACAACTGAGTGCTAGTGCAATGTCTCTGACAATGCACGCTTATTGTACCCGTTTTGCGTCAGTTACGCTCACACGGTTGGATGTATATATGATAGATCTTCAATGTGTCAAAACCTGTCATAAACAAATTAGAAGAAAAAAACATGTCAATGAATTTTATTGGCCTTTTGCGTTTGTGATTTATGGCCTGTCTGTTATGACAGCAGCACGGGCATTATGTGATGAATGTGCTGTTACGGTTGTCTGTTTGTTTCTGAGAGGGAGTGAGTCAATGCAGTGGTCATGTGACTGGGCTCGATCAACAGTGGGGTGGAGTGAAGTGGTGAATGGGGAGGTTATGGACACTCAGGTCATGCTCTCCAGATGTGTTTACTGAATGTTAATGAGAGGTGAGTCACCCGTTTATACAGCAGCGTCGGTGGCAGCAGGTC
>RJVU01060737.1:212339-245846 GCA_003731715.1 Anabarilius grahami
TTAATATTTGGTTACATTTATTTTAATAAAAATTTTAAAAGTAGAATTTATAAATGTTTAAAAATATTAAATTAAATTAAATAAACTTTAATTCATTAAATTATTGCATATATATATAAAAACATGGCCTGTTATTATAAGGGACTTGGAGGGTCTTGTGAAACTGTATTACTGCCAGTGTTATTTAGTATCATTTTATATGCTATTATAGTATTTATTAATATTTTGATTTGTAGTTTCATTTTAATTTTAGTTTATGTTTTAGTAATTTTATGTGCTGTTGTTTTTTCATTCACCACCACAATGTTGTGATGTTGTGGGTGGTGTTGATATGCAGTTGTTAAAGTATTTTACATGTACTATTTGTATTTTTTATTTTTTTATTATTATTTTTTTTTCCCAGCTTTATTTCAACTACCGTAAACAATATTTTAAAAATTTGATGAAGGAAACAAAATAATACCTCTTTAAACTGAGGCTTTCAATTCCTTTTAGATATCCTTCTAGCATACATAATGTGTGTTATTGTTGGATGTATGATGGCAGTAAGGAAAAGAAAGGGTTACAGCAATTAATTAATGAATGTAAATAGAGGGTAATAAGTGAAGTGTGACCTGTTAAATCCCAATGAAGCAGTCCCAGCGGCCTCAGCTGATTGCTTCATTCCCTTCACACACATGCACACAATGAGCCTTTCACATTCATTTAAATCTAAAATATTAAAGCTTTTTTACTACAAGTATATGCATGTTTGCTTCAGATAAATACGTTTTACTAATCCAGTTTCTTAACATGAATGAGTTTGGCCTAATTAAGCAGAACCGCAGCAGGTGTTTAACTGGGTTCTGTCCTTACGCCCCACTTCCCGGTTCCCTGCTGCTTCTGCCTGATCTTTGATGTGATGTACACTGTCATCTGCAATTGGGTATTCTCCTGAGCCTGCCAACTGTGGTCAACAACTTACTTTCCCCTACAAAACTGGCCAGTGGACTTTTTTGTTGTTTAATCAGTTTTGCCATTGCATCTTCATCCTGTTATTTGTTAATGTTTTGTAATTCCAGATGTGCCCACTTCTAAGAGCTAATGTATGGAATAAAATTAGTGATGCACCGATGCATCTGCCAATAATCGGTATCAGCTGATAAAAGCAATTATTTTTACTATCAGCCATCTGTATAAAAACAGCCGAATATCCTGTCAAAGGGGGTGGGAAAACATGCCAGCTCAAACTCATACTGTGCGTGAAGAAAATTTATCGTGTTGAATTTAGGCCAAGTTAACACGACAATAACAATAAAAAATATGCTCTTAAATGTGACATGACAGATCGCTGTAGCACCTCTGTTTAAGCAGCAGCACAGAGCGCATTTCTTTTCTTCCAGTTTTATACAAGTTATTGCACGAAAAAACATGCATGAACATCAAAAGGTATGTTGAAAGATACAACTAACCGAAATGTATCATGTCTCATGTAATCGCTCAATCAGTGTTTCAACCACGGAAAGACATCAGTAATATTGCTTGTGAACTGTCACTTAACCTTGCATTTACCTCAGGAAAGTTATCCAGTGTTTACAGTTCATTAGTTAGCTATAAAAATAATAGAGAGGAGCTTATTTACTGTTAGTTATACAGTAATAAATTTGTCATGAAGACAATGGTTTGTGAAAACTACCTTATGTGCAAATGAGTTGTATACAAACATTCCAGTTTTTATTTGAGTGTAATTATCTGGAAATAAAGCAGTTGAATATAGTAGTTTTGGCACTGTTGTTAATTTTAACCTCGAGTATTACAGCATTGTACTAAATGAGAGGGTTTCCAGTATAGGTTACAGCTTTAGTTGGGAAAGATATTCTTCCTTAAGAATATCAAACTATTGGTATCTACAGATATCATTCTCAACTATTGATATTGGCTGAGAAATTTTGTATCATACATCTCTAATAAAAAAAAAAAGATTATTATGCTGATTGTAGCATCTATGGTTACAGTAAACTCAATATTGTACTCAAGCACATATTGCAGAAAGTATAAATACACATGCAGATTCATTAATATGCAGCCATGAGAGCGTAAGCAAAGTCCTTTTCAAGGAAAGTCTGTTCACTCAGCAGCCATATTTGCAATGCCTCTGGGCAGCTATTTCTATTTGAATGGGGGAATCCTGAAATCTCACAAACTGCTGGGCGAACTCGCAATTAAATAACATATTTCAAATCAGCAACAAAATCTGACATGAACTGTCCCATAAATGTTGTTTCTTATGCTCAAATAGCATTTAAAAAGCCAATTTTTCAGTCTAGATGAGCCAATGCGTATATGCAGTCCTAAGCGCGAGTTTCAGGTTTCTATGGTATCCAGAGCCTCTAACGGCAGCTGCAGTGATGCAATGACTTTATCAGTCAGCGATTGGCTCTTTTGCTTAGAAGACGGGACGTATTCCGCCATATTGTGCGTTGCAGTTTCTCCCATTCATAACTAATAGGAGTGAACTGTCTTTCTGTATCTATAGTCTTTGGTGTAAGTGAATAGGTTTATGTCCCTGTAAATCAATGGGACTTGTGATATGGAATACAACTTTTGCAGATTTATTAATGATCCTATTACTTTTGTTGGAGCCCTCTTATTTGAAAGTTAATTTTAAAGTAATGTCATTTATTAAAATATGATATACCTGCAATGCCTGACTAGTAATGTTTTTATGTTTGTATTTATCATCCCATTTATCATGAAGCAAGTGTTAAATTAACACCATGTCTACATATTTTCATCCATTCCATACATATCTGCTATGGCTTTGAATAATATATCTCTCATTTTATTGTTCGCATATTGATGTTGCTAAGAAGGACACATGTTGTTTCAGGTCTGATGTCTTTCTCGGCTTTATGAGTTTCATTAGCAGGTATTTAGCGGAACTCAGGTTAAATTGCTTGTTAAAGCCTGAGCTCATTATAGCAACGGTCTCCAAGCACCTTTGTCCCCAGTGAAACTCAGTGCCTGGTACAGATTAGTGCAATATTCTCCATGTATCATAATCACAAGATTCTGTTAAAGGCGTTCTAGTAAATGTATGCTACTGTGGTATTGTCATGAGCAGGTGTATCCCTTAAAGGTTTTAACTTGTTTTAAATGATGCATGCCTGTGCAAAACTCACTGCCACAATGATGTGAGGATGCTTGATATGCGGTTACTATGGTGTTAAAGGTGGTTGACAGGGCATTTGTATGAGGTTAAGGTGTTTCTGAGTGGTTTTAGCATGTTTTTTGCTGGTGTTGCTAAAGTGTCCTCACTATGTAGTTGCAAATATTCTGTGTGGTTGCTAAGACAGCTTTATTTAGCTTTATTTCAATTAATGAAAGCTGTAATTTTTAGCAGTTTTAGGTTGACTATAACAACACTGGTTTTAGTGCACTGCTTTGCAGTTGCTAGGTTGTTGCTTTCTAGTCCAAGCTAAAAACTCTCACCTCCAAGTCTCTGTGAAATTATATTCTCTAAATATAGCTCAAGTCCTTCCTTCCTTTGAAGTCTGTGGGATTTGCCCATTTTATCTTGCCTGGAAAATCCAGCCTCACCACTGTACCAGCGGATGAGTCTGGTCGGCCATTGAATCAATTCGATTTCTAGGGCGGAGCAAATCCGAGCAAACTGGAAGCGGAGTAAACCAATCAGAGAAGGGCGGATATGACGTTAGCAAATCGACAAGAGAGTCAACAGCGAAAAGTAAATAATTAATGTGTTTTTGGTCATTTAAAACTGAATTCAAGGCTGAATAGAACAAACTCTCGGGTCTCCGGTGCGCAATCTTTGTTGATATTGAAGGGACTTTCGCCGCACTAGAGTGACGCTGTTTGCGTCACTGAAATAAACGAATCTGATTGCACGGTACGGTTTGGAGTTGACGGAGGGCGGACTGACCAGACTGATATATCTTGTAGAAGATATATCAGTCTGGCCTTGCCAGGCAACATTTTATCATCCAACAAGTAAAAATATAAGTCTGATTACTTAAAATAACCTTCTTCACCCCTCTTCTCAATAAGCCCCATGATTTGTGTTGTTATTCACATTTGTAGCAACTGTGCTGGACGAGTTACACACCAAAGCTTAATACTCTGGGTTATGGGTTTGTACAATTCCATAACCCTAATTATGAGAAATGATTCTGTTTGCCTTAGCAAGCATTAATGAAGTGTTGCCATGTCTTGCACTAGGTTTATCTTTGAAGACTTGTCCTTTTGAGACATCTATGGCTTATTTTATAGAAGAACATTCACAGTTTGTGCTGCAGTGTAATTGGGGGGTGGGGGGAAGGGCATCAATAACTTGAATGATGGTCAGCAGCCCTGCTGCAGATAGGAAGTGCAGCATGTAGACTCCTCTGACTGTGCTTTGCTGACGTAAGGCTGCTTCCTTGGTGGAGGAGGGGCGTGTAGGTCTGTTTAGTGCTGGTGCGTGAACAACAGGGGAGGGGAAAAGGATTGTCGCCCAGCCTCCCTGCCCTCCACAGGCAGTTGAATGATCACATCTGACAGCTCGGGTGGAAGTTGAACAGCTCAGAGCACTGGGTCCCCTGTATCTACTCCTCCCCTGTGAGAAGCTCTCAGCCGGGTTCTCCGCACCAGAGTCTGGCATTGGCTCTTTGTCGGCGTGAATATATCATGTACACAATAGAGTGAACAAGTGCAGTGCGACCATGAAAGCCCAGCGGGAGAGGCTGAGGATTCCAGGGTTGACATTGGAGTGAGTATTTTCCCTTCTCTCTCATGTCTTTTCTGGCTGTGATGACAGAAGACTGTTTATCTGCAGTGTGTCTGTCGCTGTAGCGGTGACAGCACATCTGAGCTGAGCAGTGCAGCATTACCACAGTAGCAGCGTCTGCAGCATGTGTTGAAGGGTAAATATAGGTTTGCTAGCGTGTGTAGATCCAGCTAGTGTCCCTTTGCGACAGCTTTGCATGTGTTTTTGATAGCACAGGCTCATGTTTGGATAAAGGACGATGATGCTAGATCAATAACAGATCATCTTCTAGTCACGGCTTGTCAGACTAGAGCCAGAAGGACTTGCGCAGCAGCTGCCTTTCTGTTTGGCTATGCTGGTATCTCCTCTTGGCGCATTTTATAGTTTTTGATCACCGTCTCTTATTGAATCATGTGGCTAAATTACCCTTACAGAAGGCCTGATTGTTGTCAACCTGTTAGCAGGTCAAAGACGCCAGCTTACTGCGTTTCATGCAGCAACATAAACAGTTAATATCTCGTCAGATTAGATTGGCCATTGACGTTTCGGTAAGATGAGGCGCTTTTGTTTTTGTTTACAGGGGTCGCAGCAGATGCATGTTTGCGGCTGTGATCAGGTGTTGCATCATGGCTGCTGTTGCTAAGGATACAGATACATGCGTATCTCCTGGACATGTCAGCTCAGCAATTTTGCCTGACATGTTTTGTTGCTCAGTGAAAGAACCTTCGTAATGCTTGATAGAAGCATGATGCTTGTAGATTAACAATGATTATTTTTGTGTCTACCTTTGTTAAATTAAATTTGCACATGTGACCAGTCTGTATGTCAACAAGTGTACAATCCGAAACCATTTCATGCTAAGGCAATGGAATGTAATGGACAATTGTTGTGGCAACCCTTTTGCAACGCAGTGTTTTACTGAAAAAACCTATAATGGTCATGCATGACGCTGCTCTGTGGTTAATGCATGCCAGCTCGTGTATGTCTCTGCATACATAAGCACTCAACTTCAAAGGCTGCATCCTGAGAGAGACTGTTCTTCACAAAACTCAATTTGACTTCCAGCCTCACTCCACGAAGCTTGAGCCCAACTCCCACAAGCCCTTGCAGCCCATGCAGCCCGCTGCACGCATTTCATTTTTGGAGGTAAGCGCGTGCTTCTTTCACATAGCCATTTTGTTTTGAGGCTTAATATGTTCAAGGCTCTGTGTTCCGCCACTGAAAATGAAAGCATGGAGTTCAGTGATCAAAACGGCACAGGGTCTCCATTCCTTTATCTCTTTTGAGTTTTATTATTTTTATATTCAATGCCTTTGATTGTGACTTCATTTTCTAAAACTGTGGGGAATAGCATTATTTCTTGTGCTTATATAACGTTCTTAGAGTCACCCCCTTCCCCCAGCCTTTTTGGTGAGTCTCATTCACCCTCTTTTATGTGATAAATAGGATTTGCTTTGGCCATTGAACATTTTGGTGGAAAGAGCTCTGCACCATTTTGGGAGAAACCAGGTCATTTCAAATTCTGAAAATGAAGAACTGTGGCGGTGAATTCTTTTTAGCACAAAGACATAGGACGCATACTCTCAATTTTTTAAAAAGTCATTTTTTAATAATTCTAATAATTGGTCTTTGCAGGCTTGACAGCACAAACCAATTGGAAGACTGTGAAGCATTTCCACAAAACATTAATGTGCCTTTAAAAAAATTCTAATTTAGAAAAAGTATAATTTGTTTTAATATATTATATAATTATATAAAATTATTGGTAACACTTCAGTGTCCAGTTCTCACTATTAACTAGTTGCTTATTTGCATGTATATTGCTAGGATATTGGCTGTTTATTAGTACTTATAAAGCACATATTAATGACTAATTCTGCATGACCATATTCTGCATCCCTTAATCCTACCAAATACCTAAACTTAACAAGTACCATACTAACTATCAACAAGCTGTAATTGAGAGTTTATTGAGGCAAAGGCCATAGTAGTTAGTTAATAGTGAGAATTGGACCCTATTTTAAAGTGTGACCAAATTATTAAATTGGAAGCAATAGTGTGTGCTTTATGAATATGCAGGGAAGTCTGACATTGTGTGTGCTCACAAAATCAGAGACCCTCCCTTTGAAATCTGATCACCAATGTTTTCAAGAGACTCATTTGAGACACATGTTGCTACCTGTAAACAGCAATGTGCCTCAGCTCACCCTCTTATAATTGGATCACTCAGGACAGATTTTATATAAACAGGACTATTGATTGCTTGAATCTACCCTCATTCCTTTGGAACAAATCTGACAATCACATTTTTTTAAGCTTCCTTTTGTTTCACAAGCTTTGCTTCCTATAGCATTGTTATACTGTACTTTGTAGCATATTCTGGAATTCTCTATTCAAAGCCCTAATGATGAAGCCAGATCTGTGAAAGGAACAGTCAATCTGCCCTTGTTTGTCATCAAGTAAGTCTTTTGGGATTGCCGATGAAGTGGGTCATTGAGCTGTTTGAACTAGTTTGATTAGTTTACACACAATCGTCTGATACCAGTAAATGGTGGAACTGTTTAAATGGAAAGAAGGTTGTGACTAAATTACAGAACATTTGCATGAGTTCTAAAAAATAATACAGCTTGAGTCGACTGAAGCTTTGATAAGTATTTGAGGTTAATAGTAATCCCATTCCTTGATGAGTGGCAGGCTCAAATGGAGATGATGTCTGTAGAATTGTAATGGCTGTCATTCATGAAGCTCTACACATTCCCCACTCTTCAAGTGTTTATTGAATATTTAGTAAAATTCATTCGTTACCAATACGGGGGGTAGTACTATCAGCCTAGTTTCCCCTCAAATTTAAAAAATTTAAAAAAGAAACTATTTAGATTCTGCCTGGGCATACTGGTTGCTAATATCCAAAGTACTGTAGAGAGACTAATATTTTATTTGCCTAAAATTTACAAGTATAAATGTTTACAAATTTATTTTGGAAATGCTGCTGTACTGGTAAGGTCATCACTTGAGTGCCGTTATCTTTCAATAGTGTGCCCTGGTATACTTACTTTTTACATGTTTTACTCAGTCTTGTGCACAGTTTAGCAAACAATTATTTTTAAGTATACCCCATTGACTGTGAATGCTGGATCTAGTGGATCTTTCTTTTCACTTAAATCACTTGCACGTGTGCTGTTCTCTGTGCAGACAAGTGAGGTATACTCTCAGCTTTATTTTGAGCATACTAAGCATTCTACCTTGTACTTTGTTGAATCAGACCACTGGTATTGTTTCTGGTTCGTCCTTTCCAAATGAGAACACCGGTACATACGTATATAGAGCACGGGCTGACACAGAAGAGAGTGGGCTTGGATTGTTCCCAGGTTTGTTTCTATAGGTCACTAGTCTTGCAGGAAGAGATAAGAAGTCATGAGACTAAAGTTGTAAGATGATTGAGCTAGACTTTGCTCACTTCATGCGTGACAAGGGTCCTCATGATTATGTCCATATCTGAAGCAATATTTGAGGGTTTGATCAGTTGTCTGTGTGCCTATATGTTCTCTCAGGCCTGTCCTAACTTGTCTCCTTGTTATGACGTCCTTTGCCTCACACCTTAGTGGCTAGCTGCCCCTCTGCATTCAACAGCTAATTGTCAAGACCGAGCAGCCCCATTCCACCCCACCAAGTTCATCTGTCATGTGTCAGGGAGGTTGGGCCTCTTCGTCTCCCTGCCTGCCAAAAGAGCAGATTGAAGAACAGAACAGGAGCAGATCAAAGGTGCTGAAGTGGAAGAGAGAGGGTGGTTTTCCTCATATGGCAGGTCCAGTGAGGGGGAAAAAAAAGAGAAGGGAAAAGAGGCTTGGTTACAGGGTGCAGGACTTGCACGTGGTTACCATTGAAAAGCTGTGTATTTCCATTTCAAATGGCCCGATGGGTTTTGGAGCGGGGCCAGACGGGGAGAGCCGTGATTGCACTCACTGCGTCGTCTGCTGATGATGCATTGCTGCTCTGACTCACACCCCCCCTCCCTTCCTTTCCTCTCCCCTCCCTGCCTCAGGATGTGGTACGGTAGGTGCCTGTTACATGATATGGAGCATTCTTAAATCTCAATGAGTCTACAGGATAGCGGCAAATCCGTGCAACTTTCATATAAAAAAACAAAAACGTCATCCTGCTGGAAGTAGTACTGTCCCTCTGTCCCAGAGGCATCCAGCATTCGAGCAGGAATGGATATGACCTGAATAGGAAACAGCTCAGAGGAGCTTTCACACTATTCGATTTAGGACACTTCAAAGGACACACCGTCCCCTTGACAGCCTGTGTATGCTGCAGCGAGCAGCAGATGTGCCTGGACGAAACTCTGTAGTGGTAGAGCGTTGTGCTGGGAGGACTTCCCGGGACTCTTGCACTGGGTGCCTACTTCTCTTGGAAGCCAGGCATTTCTCCTCACTCTCTTTTTCGAGACAGCTCAGAGCACTCTGGGGACATGACTTTGGGACAATGTCCGACTCCAGCTTATGGACTATACTCTCCAACTTTTCTATGCCACACTTTATCAGTGGAACAAGTCTACGGCGCTCCAAAAGGTAATCAAGTTGGTCAGGTTGATTGATTATCGCCACTTTATAGTTTTGTGGGTTTGGGTTTTTAAGTCTTAGAACTTTATCAAGAATTAAGTGAGTTGAGGTTATAGACAAGAACAATATGGTAATGTAGGTGCTGTGTTTTCTATTGTGTTAAATTTCCTTTGTGAATGCTGAACTGGAGTACCTCCTGATTGTAATCAGGGCGTTATTGTTCAGTCCATGCAGCAGGCACAAAAGATGTTTACGTACGGGAGTTATTACCATGCATTTGTCTGAATATGCATGTTGAATGTGAGGAAAATGAATTGTTCTGTAAATCCTCTTGAGCATTGCTCAAATCTTCTGTGTTATTTGATGGATACAGTCGGGTACACTGCTTTTGCAGTTAATGCTGAAGTTGCGCCTTATCCTTTTCACCTCTCATGTGACAAGACCAAACCTTCACTAAAAGGCCAACCAGCCATAGATATCTTTGCGATCAAACGGTCATGTGCATTTCTGCCTGTCCTTTTCCTTCTTGCACAAATTTTAATCCTGGGAATGACCCATTTTACCGTTGATGATACAGATGATCCGATTAGTATCCTCAGGATGAGTAAATCTGAATAAATCTGTCATTTGTTTGAAGTGAATTAGTTGTGGAGAACATTCAAGGAGGACAGAATTGTGTTTATTGGTTTGTACTGGGTGGAGATTTCTGTAATGTGTAATGTCTTTATTTGTAATAACTGTGAAAGTGGCACTTAATATGACACCAATAACAAAGTTAAAATTCCTCAGTAAAATAATACGATAACTAAATTTTATATAGTGTATATACAAATTTTGTGTATTATTGTGTATGTCTTGTTAATTCATAGAAAACTGACCTTGATTTAGGCTCTTAGTTCCTCAAATATGTCCTTGTATTCAATTACGTTTTTGGAGCACAGAATTATTCATCTGACAATAGTTAACCTTCTGTTGAGTTTTGACATGCTGGCCATGAAGAAATAATTTTTGTTAACAAGATATAGATTAGTGCCACTTGTAAAGTAATTTAGGAATCAGATGTTTATTTTGTTTCATTTCTGTTTTGAATGGCATGGGCGGATGCTCTGTAGATCGTACTTCAGGGCAATGTTACTGGATGTTTTTCTGGTGCTTGATAAATTGAGCATCATATAATTGGCATTTATTAGCATTAGCTTTGAAATTTACTCAAAGCATTAATTGTATTATTTGGAAGGAAGGTAAATAGAGCCAGAAAGTAATTTGAAAGAGAAAATATGACTGGATTCAAACAATACATTCCCAGGAGTACCACAGCTCAAGTGTGTTCAAAGCACATGCACCAACCACATTGTCATATAATTTAACACAGACTCTGTTTAAATGCAATGAATAATGATGTATTTTACTCTTTGTAAATGAAACAAAGAACTCACTGTGGACAAGTCAAGACCATTAAAGAGACAGCTTCACAATTAGCTTTTGTAAAGTGTGTGTAAATGCCCGAATGCATAAAGTCAGTGACGGAAGCAAAATGTCTGTTGTCAAGTAACAACATTGACTGATACTTTATGATTCAGTCATTACGTTCCTTACAGTCATTTCTATGTGGGTTTATTCCAGATGTAGCTTGAGTTATTGAATTGTCATCATAGCTACAGTAAGAAGTATGGAGCTGAGCACTGTCCATTTCTAATCTGCCTGTGTGTAGGAGCAGTATAAATAGCAAAATCTGATCCTCTTTAACTGAGCGTTCATGAACCAGATATTATTATGAACCACGCCTCATATTTAAAGTGGTCTTTTCTTGCACTTTTAAAGTAGTTTTCACATCTCAAAATCCTGTCACAGGTCCAAAACACCATTTATTGCAAAAACAGCTTGTCACGAAATCTTAACATCATAACCATGAGCTCACTAGAGTACCATTTCACTGTACATATTCAAAATTACATAATTTTACATATCTGAAGTCTAAGGGTCAGATTGAAAGTGAAAAAAATGTAAAACTAAATTGCAACTGTATTTGGTGCAAGAATCCTTGACTAACATAAAATATTAAAACAAAAATGGTACACAAATGTAGGATATGGCCCCTTTAAAGTGCTTCATTGCCATTTTTCTTACTTGACATTTAATGTTTTTTTTAGAGTCATCTAAGAGTCATAGAGTCATCTGCTGCTCCACCTGCATTCAGTAAAATTATTTAAATCGTTTTTGATGTTCTTGCATATGTAGCCAAATGTCATATTATTCAGTGGTTTGTAGTAATGTTTCTAGACTTTTTATAAATCATATTCGTCTGCACAGGTAGTAGGTCTCGCTCAAATTGTTGCCTAAGTCATCTTAGTTCACTAAAAGCTGTAAAGTGTTTCTTGTTTTCCTAAAATCATGCACATTTTGAGCCAATGTGCTGACCTATCTAACTCAGAGAGGAATACTCAACCGTCTTAACCTTCATGCCCATAATAAGCTTTGGCAAACACTTATTTCTCATGGCCTTTTCTTTAATACACTATTCATGCTTTCAAGTGGGAAAGGATAAATAAGGAATCATAGAGATGGCTAAAGTCATAGTTCACATCAAATGTATGCAAAAGAGCAGCATGGACATTGTGTTAAATATCTGCTTTTGGGTTCCTCAAAAGAAAAAAGAAAAAACGTGTTGAAAGTGAGTATGATAGAATTTTCGTTTTTGGGTGAACTAGTTTTCTTTTGACACATTCCATGGATGTGATAGATTCACTGGCAGCTGCTCTTCACAATCTCTTTGCTGAGGTGATGATCGCAAGGGCTTTGCAATGTCATCTGTGATGTCTGCCAGGCTGCCATTTAGACACCAGCTTTGGGATCAATGGCTAGAGAAGAGGCCACAGTCACATGTTAATTTCCCCTCTAGGATTTCACTCTGTCCTCCACTATTGTGCTGCTAAAGCATCACTATTCCAGTTGCCCGTACTTGGGGTTAGGGATTCGTTGAGGAGAGATGTGCTATTTTTGTTATTATTTTTAAACAATCAAAATCAGTTTTCAGTGAAAAAGGTGAAAACATTTTCTTACCAGATGTAGTGTGTGTGAGAAAAACAAAAAAAGAAAACGTAGTTTCATATTTATGTTCAAATATATGTTATATTTTAATTTCATCTATTTGATTATGAAAAGTGAACAGCATGAGTAAGATAAAATACATCAAAAGATGTGCAATATATCGGGAAACATTGAGTGGGTCAGACATGATTTTTGACCACTTCATTAAGTTTTGTTTTGTAGAAAGCCTTTCTTTAAAGTGAATTTCGTTTTGTAAAAATTGTCTTAATTTTAATCATCAACCAATTGCCTGGTTTTAATAAAGAAGCAGCAAATATAGCAGACAATATAATCATGACATGGAGGCGTGGGCGCGATCACTTGCACGTGAACTGAAGCGCATCTTATAGGCTAAATGAACCGAAACTCAGCGTTTAGGCTGCTTGCCTCACAGACATGAGAATATATATCAATAGAAAGCTCCTCGGAGATGTCCACGGAGATGATGAGAGTCAGCAATGTCAACTCAGCCGACACTGATTGATTCACAAAACATTAGTTTATTAATAAACAATTAAAATGTCTCCTTGCTGTTTTTTGTCACATTAAAGGTGCTAAAGAGGATGTTTTGTTTTATACATTTTTGCAATATTACTTGAAACTGTCTTTACTAACTGATAAAAGACTATTTATTAGGTGCACTGAAAGTAATAATATTAATATACATCATCTGTGCACGAGGTAGGGCCTTAAAAACATCAGCCAATCATTTACGTGATCATTGCGTAAACTATTGGCCCTCTGGCTTGTCAATCACTGCCATTACGTTCCTTGTGAGAGACGTGCGCGGATTGGCCCTCTGGCTTGTCAATCACTGCCATTACGTTCCTTGTGAGAGACGTGCATGGCTGCGCGCTCCAGTAACTTTCCTCACTCCACAGGCGCCGCATGCAATGTTTTTGTCTGGAGACAGGAGTAACAACTGCAGATTATGAGTTACCTGCAGTGAGTCCGACATAATGAATCCACTAAAGGGGGTCGCACACCGGACGCGAAGCTCAGCGCCACGACATGTCTTTAAAATTCGAACGCATAGTTTTCTATTGTTTTCTGAGTTGTAGCTGGGCGCCGCGGACAGGCGCCGAATGTCGCTGCCGGTTTGCGTACACTCTTAGAAAACAATGCGTTCGAATTTTAAAGACGTGTCGCGGCGCTGAGAAAAACAGCTTATAAATTGTACTAAGTGATGTTTTTTGAAAATCTAAAAATGCAGAAAGTTTTCTGTGATGGGTGGGTTTAGGGTTAGGGGATAAAATATACAGTTTGTACAGTATAAAAATCATTATTTGTATGGAATGTGGAATTATGTCTTGGGAAAACCTACTGTTTGTGTGTGTGAGAGTGTGCGTGTGTGTGGTCCTGGTAAACCCTACATTTGGGGAATGTTCCAACAAAGATTGTAATACCAGTAATTTTTTTACCTTGTGGGGGACATTTTTTGGTCCCTATAAGGAAAACACCTTATAAATCATACAGAATTATGTAATTTGAAAATGTAAAATCTGTTTTCTGTTTAGGGGTAGTTTTAGGGATAGACTATAGAATATACATTTTGTACAGTATTATTATAGTATCATTACGCATATGGAAAGTCCCCATAAAACATGGAAAACCAACACGCGTGTGTGTGTGTGAAGCATCAGATATTGTGCATATGGTGTTAACTGGTAATTACTCCTCGTCAATTTGTGGGGGAAAAAAAAAAAAAGTTTTTCAAGCAAATTATGTTCCTCTTTAGATAAAAAGTCAAAAGTAGTTCAAACCACAAGCGCTCAGGGTCATTTATGGTAATGATCTTTCGGCCCACTAATATTTTTATCTAGAGCCAAATGCACTTCATTCAGGCCCTTTCCATGCACGTTGCTTCTCTCTCATTAGGGACATTAAAAGGGCCACATTAAGGGCTGCAAATGATGCAGCTAATTCAACAACAGTAGCAGAAACACGGTAAGCAGTAAAATAGAATAAAATGATCTGTCATACATGTGTCATACTTATTTATCTGAAACCAGATTTGTGACAAGACTTTTTTTTCATCCACATTAAGCATTATTAATCTGCATGTTAAGAGCATTTTATAATAAATTGTTATAATTGGGAAAATTATTTGTAGATAGCAAGGAAATCTCAAACTTAAACTTGAAACTTTAAATTACTAGTTAACTTTGTTTTCTGCTCATGATGAGGGTGTTTTGATTTAGGTATGTTTGTTTTTAGTAGATACTTATTTTAAGTAAAATATAAAATGATAAAATGAAAATAAAATGGCTTTCTGCCTTACATATGTAGCCTATCTAATGGTATAAGTAATAATAGCTTGATAAAACATCTGATTTTAGCTTTTAATAATCATATCTAATTGGGCTCAGCTGATGAAATATTAAATTTTTTTTATAGAACAATTCTCAGATGCCACTGCTTTGGCTCTCGGGACCGATATCCTCATCTTTGATTACTACTGTGACTGTTTAAGTTTTTTTTTTCTTTTACAAAGTACTACTGCTGCCCAGATGGACATATATATAACAGTTCTTTAATTGAATACTCCTGGTGTAGGGACTCCTTTTGAGGCCAATCAATTGGTCTTGGGAATGACAGATACAAGTCGTTCACAGTAGATTTTGAGCAATTCCTCTTCCAGAACAGTGGCCAGGTCACTTTCTGATGCTGGTGGAGGAAAACGCTTTCTGACTTGCTCCTCCAAAATACCAAAAAATGGCTCAAAAATATTTAGATCTGGTAACTGTGCAGGCCATGGGAGAAGTTCAANAGCCAAAATTATATACCAGTTATCACTGTAAAGCTGCTTTGACACAATCTGCATTGTAAAAAGTGCTATATAAATAAAGGTGACTTGACTTGACTGACTTGATACCTGACCTCTTTTAATTGATGGAAGTTTAATTGATTACCCCTGATATAGAGTGTAAGGATAACCCATTGTGTGGATGTGAAAAGGTGTTAAATAATTCACTAAGATCATGTACAGTAGGGCAGTCAGTTAGTTAGTTTAATTTTCATTTAACTTTGTTTTTCTTAGCAGCGTGAGAGGAAATGTTATTTGCTATTTACCTATGCAGTTCTAATATAAATTAATTTATCTATAATGATACATCTGTCAGGATTTACATTTGCTTCAGTGATTCTTTATGTAATGACAGATGCACAAATATAGTATTAATGCCTCTCAAATAGTCTTGTTTTGTGACTCACCTGTCTTAATGCTGTTGTCTTTTTTCTGTAACACAGTGGTAATATTGCAGTGGTCTGTTCACAAAATGCATTCATTTGGTGTGTTTTTCTAGCTGCAGAACAAGCAACAGAAAAAGTTTGATAGGGAGTGGACAGTCATCAGCCCTTCCTCGACCTCACTCACCTCTGTCATCACACACAGGTAACTGATTCAGTGTATTTGTCTGTTTGTGTATGTGCACATACTGATGGTTTTGATGTCCGTCAAAGTGATACTTGGATTCTATTTTCACAGCATAGTCCTCCCCATTGTGAAATCTCATTGATCCAAAACCCCATTAATATATTGTATACAGCTTTATATTTAACATCAACTTTTGGATTGGCTCCTTTCTTGAAAATTTCTTACTTCACACTTGAATAGGGCACAATGTAATACATACCAATGTTATAGAGAGCAATCTGTTGTAAGTCAGCCAGGCCCATAAAACATAATAGTGTGTTTGAGCAGCGATCTTCATGAGCTGTACACTAGATCTTTGTCTTTCTCATTCTGCCGACTACGCACACACTGCCCTGTTCTCTACTGGAAACCTTTAAAGAACATTCAGCATTACTGTTGATTTAATTAGTGTATTAATCTGATTAAACGTCACTTTAATTTTATAGTCATGAGATCTAGAGGCAGTCAGCTGGCTCATAACAGCGTGTGCTCTCAGATGCCATTTAGCATTTATAGACTTTAGTTATGAATTATGTGAGGATAAAGTGTAGTACATTTATAAATTGATTTTCACTCCTTTTCAAAATTTGGGGGTCTGTAAGATTTTTTAAAAAAACTGTTTGAAAGAGGTTTCTTCAAGGCTGCATTTATTTGATCAAAATACAGTAAAAACAGTAATATTGTAAAATATTATTACAATAAACTATAACTATAAAATAACTATTTTCTCTTTGAATGTATTTTAAAATGTAATTCATTCCTTTGATTGCAACGCTACATTTTCAGTAGCTATTATTCCAGTCTTCAGTGTCACATGATCCTCCAGAAATCATTCTAATATGTTGATTTGGTGCTCAATAAACATTTATTATTTTCCTATTTTTGAAAATGCATAGAAGGTAGAAAGAAATTTATCATTAAATGCATCCTTGCTGAATAAAACAATTCATTTCTATCAAAAAAAAAAAATCTTCTGACCCCAAACTTTCGAACAGCATTTTATATACATATAAAAATGTATTGTATTAAAAAATATATATATATATATACTGTATGTATTATGTATTGTATTTTATATATTGTATTGATGGCACTATATCAGCCATTAGATATTAGCATCAGCTGTTTAAAACCTCATATCAGTTGATAACATGCAAATTCCACATCATTATTAATTTCTTATTTGCATTATTTTCAAATCGTTTTTCTCTGTTTATCGGTTGTGTGTGAATATTAGTAAATGAGTCACCACTAATGAGCAGCCACCATCAGAGCTCAGGGGCCTCTCTTTATCAACACTGGTGGGGCCATAGACATGTCTGTTAATTAACTATTAACTCTTTCCCCTATTCAATCAGATTAATTATCTGTAATTATTGCAGGGCAAAAGGCTGTTTTTCTGTTGGTGGATATGGGACACTGGCTCTAATGGCCATGATTTGGGATCTCCCAGATCCTCAAATGTGGCCATATTGCCAAAAGCAATCCCCAGAAACAGTGGGGTTCAGCTAATAAGAGCGCACATATGGTGACAGTGGTGTGGGGCGTTTCTGGCCTGTCTCTAGGTTTAACTCACCCTCATGTTGTTTGGTATTTCTGTTTGTCAAAAAGGAATCATAAAAATACAGTTAAAACTGTCCATATCTCTTCAAGAAGAAAGATGGTAGAGCTGGACCGGCCATATATTGGAACTGCAGAAGATGATGATGTTAATAATATTATTAAAAGATTTAATGCTGAGCAGAGAGTAATGCTGGCACAGTAAAAAGTGTGATTTATTTATTTATTTATTTATTTAGGCACCAGTCCACAAGACAGCCCTAGAAACTTCTCCCCCAGTGCTTCAGCTCATTTCTCCTTCACACGCAGGTAATGACATGGACACAGACATGAATGATATCTATACCTATAGCACACCTCAGTTTTCTATATTTCTAAGCTACCAAAAATGTTACCTTGAGAATAAGCAAAAAAAGGGTCTCAAGTCATATTTAGGGACGAGAGTATCATAGAGACTTGGACTGGGCTCTTTTTACTTGGGAGGACAAGCAAACACCCACAACACCTTAGGATATTGTGGTGGTGTGATTACCAGAAAATGAAAGTGTGGAAAGATGAATGTACTGTATAAGCCAGCACTCAAAATGCGTAATCTGAGAGATAAATGGCTGTATTATTAGAATAGGTGGTCCAGTTCTGTCATAAATATCAGGATATCAGTACAGTGTTCAAGTAAACAATGATCTTTGATGTGAGGAGCATGTGGCTGATGAAAGCTTTTGGTTTCTGCTTTTGAAAACCTCAGGAGCTGACAGGCTTTCTACAGTTTTAGATGGAAACAAATTTAAAACCATGGTTCACAAGTTCAGATTTAAACCTGTCAAGTCAAACTCAGTTCGATCAGACAGGATGGGGTGAAAAATGGGTCTTTTGTTTCAAAATTCTTATTACTATTATTTATTTATTTTTTTGCTATTTATAATCCTCTAGTCATGGACTAAGAGCAGACAGGTAATTCAAATGAAGCTTATTGAGCAAATCTCATGATACCTGTCATAAAAATGTTCAGGTCATATTTTGCATTTTCTTTCAAGACAATTGAATCTTTTTTTAGGACCATAAAAATGTTTTTTCCAATGTGACATTAGACAATCATGAATAATTATTATATGTTTTTCCGATTTTGGGGCGAAATATGACCTGGATATGAGATTCATGAGATTGACTTTATTATCCTTGTTGTTCATTTGTCCCAGTAATCAACCATAATGCATCACAAACTTTCCCATGTACATTGGAACTATTCACTGTGGATATTGACATCAAGTGCCTGCACAACCATTTTTGGGATTTATCTCTCCTCCCAGTGTTTGTGGCATTTGTCTTCCTGTGATTATCATCAGACCATTCAATCAGCCAGGCCCTTAGGAAATTGCACACAGAGTACTGCTTGAAATGATAGCATCCCTAGCTCATGGATTACACTGCCACTGTCTTTCATCTGATCTTCTTTGAAAATAAATGACTCACTCAGCATTTTCCTTTTATCTAGAGTAACACTCGCCTCTCATGTCTTGGAGCCAATGCAATGCAATCTAGTATATGCCATTTACTGATGATGCTTCTATACAGTACTTTTAATTATTTGAGGGTATATGGACTGAAGGATTGTCTGTGTTTGTAGAACTGACGGGCGACGCTGGTCCTTGGCATCCCTTCCCTCCTCTGGCTATGGAACAAACACACCCAGCTCCACCGTTTCTGTAAGTACTGTATGTTTTTCAGACTGTAGAGGTATTTGTGCATTCACTGGAAGCGATTTAAAGCAACAAAATGACTCTTAAGTCATTCGTTTTCAGTGGCTTTTGAAGAGATTTGAGTAGTAATGGCCACCTTTGGTACCATGTGAAGCAGTTAGATACTTTAGACCAACTTGCAACCGACAGCAAAAAGATTTGGTGGCATTAAGCAATTTTATTTATTCATTTATTTATTTTTTATATGCATTATCCCAAAATGTGCATAAAAATAGGTGGATGGAAACATAGCTTCTGAATGCCACCAACATTTAATTTGTATGTTTGCTTCATTGCTGTATATGCTTTGAAGCATTTAGTTTGTGTCTGTGTCCTTGCACTTATATACTTGGCTGAGGCTGTCTGCCACAGGCAACAGATGCTGCCATGACTGTCTCCCAGTCTGATTCATGTGCCTCTGAGCAGAGCCAGATTTGTTTGCTGGTAAATATGTCCCTGAATCTGTGCCAGACTGCCCATCCACTCACTCGCTCTCTGGTTGTTGTTGTTGTTTAGTGAAACAGTTGCTGCAGCTGCCCATCCTTACAGGAAATGGCAAACGGTTTGATTCTGGCACACCAGACAAGCAATGTTCAGTTTACAGAAAATTTCCCATTTACATTTACAAGTAAATATATTTTAAATATATGTAGTTCTTTTAAACTTTCTATTCATCAAATAATCTTGAAAAAAGTATCACCATTTCCACAAAAATGTTAAGCAGCACAACTGTTTTCAGCATTGACAATAATAATAAGAAATGTTTCTCGAGCACCAAATCAGCATATTAGAATGATTTCTGAAGGATAGTGTGACACTAAAGACTGGAGTAATGATGCTGAAAATAACATTTAAAAAATTTAATGAAATAGAAATTTTTAATTGTTTAAATTTACATTGTAATAATATTTCTCAATATTAATCAAATAAATCGTCATAATAAAAAACATTAAAAAAAAAAAAATTTTTAACTTTTGACCAGTACTGTATATTTGATGTTTAAAGGTAGGGTATGCAATTTCGGAGAGGCTAGCAATAGCAAGTTTCTTTCTTTCTTTTTCTGTCAAGCAGTTTCTTTCTTTTTCTTTTCTTTTTTTCTTGTTTTTTTTCTAGAAAGACTTCGGATAATAGGTGGATTAATGTATAGTGGGATCAAAGTGGTATTGATGGGAAAGCCATGTAATGTCAGAACAAAGGCTAATAATGGCTGAATTCAAACAAAAGAAAAATGATAAAATAATAACGAAGATTAGGTCAGAGGTGTGAAAGGTTTGTCGAGTGAGAAAAATAAAAACATGAATTGGTCATTTCTTCTCGCCAGACATCAGATAATAGACTGCAAATGGGTGTTTACAGGGCAGTAAATTATTTTTACTTTTAAAAATTAAGGCATTATCAGCCGTTCTAAAAACTCACATGACATGGTGTTAGAAAATTATTAATTCAATTCATAGTTTTGGAGATCATACATCCTCAGATTTGAAATGAAGGTTATGTGTCTCTTCAGAATGACTAATGAGCAGCAACCTTTTTATTTTGGGTATGTTATTTATGCCCCACCTGCCAAAATGGGGTTAATACAGTACGTAATGTCCAAAATTAGCCATTTTTTTTCATAATCTACCGCAATATTTTGTCAGTTAAAAAATATTCATTGTTTCATTGTTGTTTCATCCTTGTTGGATTACATCATCATGAAGAAACGGTAAAATAGTAAAAATCCATTGCTGTGTTTTAGTTTTTATCCATCACCTGCATTATCCACCTAATGATGTGTAATGTAACACATCAGTGTGCATCTTTTCTTTCTTATTTTGTTTTCATTTCATTTCATTTCATTTCTCTTCTTTTCTTTTCTTTTTCAATGTATTTTCGTTTCATTTCCAGTCGTCCTGTTCATCACAGGAGAAGCTCCATCAGCTGCCTTTCCAGCCCACACCAGATGAGCTCCACTTCCTGTCCAAGCATTTCTACACAGAGAGCATCACTGGAGATGACCACCGAAGAGCCACACCTATGCGGCCACGCTCCCGCAGTCTCAGGTACAGGAAGCTTAGATGTATTTTACACTTATCTGAGATCTGTCTTTTTCTGCATCTTAATTCACATACCATCTCCCCTGAATAGTATACAAGAATCTGAAATCAATGTACATTGAAAATAGTATGCCAAAGATGGTACATGCTTTACTGTGGTACTTACTATGGTACATGGTACTAAAATATGTATGCAGGTATGCAAACTGAGACACATCCTATGTCTTTCTCACAATATTAATATTACATTTTTTTTATTTATTTAAAAAAAATTATTATGATTATTATGATATATTGAGTATATTGAAAAATCTGTTTTTCTTAAATTGCTCTGATAGTCCTGGAAGATCCCCATCATGCTGTGACCATGAGATTATCATGATGAATCATGTGTACAAAGAAAGATTTCCCAAGGTAATTGTAACCTACTTTCTCCAGTCCTCTTCAGTCTCAAGTGATTATATCTTTAAAAGGGAATTCATTGTTGGTTTGTATTCTCCAACCTTCAGGCCACAGCTCAGATGGAGGAGCGCATCAAGGAGATCATTCAAAGCAACTCCCCTGAGAACGTCTTGCCTCTGGCTGATGGCGTCCTCAGCTTCGCCCACCACCAGATCATTGAGCTGGCCAGAGACTGCCTGGAAAAGTCCCGTCTTGGTCTCATTACCTCACGATACTTCTGTGAGCTCACAGATAAACTGGAAAGGCTCTTTCAGGAGGTAAATTATGCCTTCAGAGACATTGTTTTCTTCATTCTTCTCAGCTAAAACTAACTTTCTATATTTAAAATACGTTGTCCCCTGTTTATTATTCTATGCAGAATGTGTTTTTGATCAATGCGTTCATTGATGCATGCTTATTGATGGCCACTTGTAATGTGTTCTGTTATTGTAATGTAGTCGACTGAGCGATCAGAGAGTGCAGAGGTGACCTTCATCAAGGAGCTGGTAAAGAAGATTCTCATCGTCATTGCCAGGCCTGCGCGTCTCCTTGAATGTCTGGTAGGTTGTCTACAAGAGTTCCTCAACAATGAGATGGTCTGGCTCAATCAGCCTTGTGACTTCTGCTGTGATGTGCTTTAGAATACTGTTGCTTCAGTCAATTTTCAGATATTTACCAAGCATCTGTTAAAACTTACATCAATATGACCAAATACTTTACATTATGCAAGAAGTGAGAATCTGTTAGTACAGTCTGGTCAAAGTCTTGTTAAAGATAAATACCTTCTGTCTTGTAGGAGTTTGACCCTGAAGAGTTCTATCATCTCCTGGAGGCAGCCGAGGGTCATGCCAAAGAGGGCCAAGGCATCAAGACCGACATCCCACGATACATTATCAGCCAGCTTGGTCTGACAAGGGACCCGCTTGAAGGTAACAGGACCATAATCCGTGGGTTTCAGTAGTCTAGCCGTCAGACTGTTTTTTAACAGTCCATCAGGAAATAAAGTTTTATTCGCATAAATGTTTCCAAGGAAGAACTAGTTGTTGAATTTTCCTCAGTTTGCATCAAAACCTTAAATAAATTTTTCAGAGTTCAGGGTCATAAATCGAGTCATTCTTTTGGGAGATTTTCGTGTTTTATTGTTTTACAACATTGAACCACAGAGGATTTAATTTGTCACCGATCAACAGAAAATATTATTTTATGACAAAATCTACAAATTGTTCAAAATGCATTAGTTATTAAATACAGTATAATCTTTTGCATAAATATTTACCCCTTCAAATCATTTAATAGAAGCATGTTGTCGGAAATCATTTTCAGGTCCACTAGTAAATTCTTAAGGACTGAGACCTGCATTCTGCTTTTTATAGTCTAGTGTTGTAAAATAAATCAAGAAAAAGTCTGAGGATAAATATATTTTATGCGCTTATATTTGGACAAACAAAAATTCTGCACACATTTTCTACTACTTTGGTGTTGTTTTTTTCACTGTAGCACAATTATTCAAAAGAGTTAGTGATGTGTTGTACACCAGTTTATTGTCATTAATCTAATTAATTTCACATTTTTTTGCCCCTGAACTTCACACCAGGTCACATTAGGCTTTAAATTTACAGCTCACGATCTTAAGCTGTGCATCAGTGCATTTTAAATGTTCAATGTCAGGAGCCTACTTGCAGAAAATATAATTTGTATTCATTCTTTTGGGCTTTATTTCTTGTAGTTTTAGCTTAAAGCCTTGTTCAGACACAACATTCTGTTACGAAGCTCTGAATTTGTACTCAAGACTATAATTATCGGTAATGAGAACAGAATACGCCCGTAGACCTTGATGCCTCTGTCTTGCCATCTCTGCCAAAGCAGTGTTGGTTACAAAGCCCTCCAAGGCTTTCTAATCCTCAGAGAACATCCAAATAAGTTGGTGTGATGATTGGAAATGGAGATAGGCAGCTGTTGTGAGGGCTTTCTGATGGGCTTAGTTCCCTTTAGAGACAGCTAAACAACCCTCCAGTTCATTACCTCCTGCTGTTCATCAGTTACTTTTGGAGCCTCCTGAGAACTGCTTCATTGGGATTTGTTTGGAGTGGCAGTTTTTCAGCATAAATGTTTCATGATGTGTGTAGATTTTGCTGTTGATTTCCACACCATTTAACTCATTTAGAAACCACAGCAGTCAGCTCTACAAAGTTACTCTTTTGGAAAAAATGGCTTTTGTTTTGACTTTTTCTGTAGTCATTCTGGGTCGGCAATGTTCCCTCTAAATTATGCACTAATGTTGTTCCTGCAATAATGGAAAAACATACTGCACAGAAGACTAGTCTCACAAATATATAGTGAAAAAAGCTTTCTTGAATCAGAGCTCAACTGTGGTCAAAACATTGTTCAATGATTTTGGAAAAGGAACAATATATTGACCCCTAAAGCACCTTTGTGTAATATCTGGACCACAATAGTGTTTTATGTCTTTAAATTATCTGTTGTTTTCTAGCATGTAATTAATTGTCATTGTCTTGCAGAAATTGCCCAGTTAACTAGCTACGACAGTGGGATTGCAGAAACTCCTGAGACGGATGAGTCTGTCAGTGTAAGTAGTTTTAACTAAACACATTACCTAAAACAGCAAACTAGTAAACTTCTGTAATCACAACTGTTGTTCAGAAATGTATGGAATAAAAAAGAGATAACCAACTATGATTTAAGAGAAAACATTTAGTTATTAAACAAGAAAATGTTTCATTTTCGGTTACACTTAATTTTATGGTGTCCTTGTTACAGTTACATTTAAGTACTTCTGAGTAATATTAATTAACTACATGTATGGATTAGGGTTTAGTTTTGGTTTGCATTAAAAATTTTACATAATTTATATTTATTACTACATGTAAGGTGTAACAAGGACACCGTAAAATAGTGTTACCTCATTTTATAGAATTAAATTGAATGTAATGAAGAAATATACAAATATTATTACAGTATGAGAATTTTTATTAATTTGCTATTAAAAGAAGTCTACATAACACAAATATATCTAGTCCCACAGTTTGAGCGCAGCACTACGGTCCCGGCGCAAACCATGTGAGCTCGACTTTGAGATGATCAAACTGATCAGTAATGGGGCTTATGGGTAAGTGACTTTATTGAAGCGAATTATTAGGTAAAATGTTTAGCATTGTGTACTGCATATTGTTTCACATTCTATTGTTAACAAATGGTTTGAAGTACATAATATATACAGCACAGTAAATTAATTCCTAATAATCCTTTTTAAAGCATAGTCCTTTAAATTTGTTTTCTCTGTTATACTTGTTACTATGTGTTAAATTATCATACATTTGTCTGTTAATTTAATCAAAGAAATTTTTTTTCTTCTTCACAGTGCGGTGTATTTAGTTAGACACAAAGAGACAAAACAACGCTTTGCCATGAAGAAGATCAACAAGCAGAACCTGATGCTGAGGAACCAGATCCAGCAGGCCTTTGTGGAGAGAGACATCCTGACTTTTGCTGAGAACCCTTTTGTGGTCAGCATGTACTGCTCCTTTGAGACTCGCAGACATCTATGCATGGTTATGGAGTATGTTGAAGGTAAGCTACATCATCAATGTACATCATTTGCAGTGCTGGAGAATGTTACTTTTGAAAATAGTTAAATTATTCTGTTACTCCTAATAAAAGTTTAAAAACTACTTTACAAAGTTATGTTTTATGGGCATAAGATGTTGACCGGAATGCTGGGTGACCAGGGGCCAATAAAAAAAATAACCTGGTAATATTAATGATGCAATATTTAACATTTGGTAACCACCAGCTACTTTTTAGACCAGCCTGACATTTTTATAATCGACCATGTACTGGACAGTAAATAAATGAAATAGAAAAGTATTTCAAGTGCATTGTACAAAGTGCTTTCCGATGAATCAACAAATAAATTAGACTTTCAAAAGAGCAAAAAATGTAATCTATTTATGCAACATGCACTCTATGTAACTCACATTGATCTAAAATGTCTTTTAATATGCACAGTTTGAAGGAGCCAAAAAGCCAGAGTTGTATGCAGCATTCATTTGTACATTTCCCATCCAAACAGGAGGGGATTGTGCTACATTGCTTAAGAACATGGGTCCTCTCCCTGTGGACATGGCCAAATTGTACTTTGCTGAGACTGTGTTAGCTCTGGAATATCTCCACAACTATGGAATCGTCCATCGAGATCTCAAACCAGACAAGTAAGCTGCTCAAAAATGAAACATGCACCATTCCCTGCTGAAAAATCCAACTAAAACCAGAATCTGATTCAGTATGCTTTCTAGTTGTTCAAGTCCTGTTAGCTGGTATAAGCAGCCTGTGGACCTGGTTTCAACCTGGAAACCCATCTTTAAGCTAGTTAGAGTGTGGTGACCACTTTGGACTGACAACAAATCAGCTACCAAGTTCTTGGCATCCTAAGCTGATGTGAACAGATTTTTTTTCCAGCTCTGATAATGCTAATACATAACTAATTATTTTTTTATTGTCTGCCCTGTGTTATTACATTACAACAGTTTGTTGGTCACTTCAATGGGACACATCAAGCTGACAGACTTTGGCCTATCAAAAGTTGGTCTGATGAACATGACCACTAACCTCTATGAGGGTCACATCGAGAAGGATGCTAGAGAGTTCTCTGATAAACAGGTACAGTTCCACTTCTTTATGAAAGTCCTGAGAACTTGATATTTCATTTGAAATTGCTTAGTCATTGTCATAACCTCTATGATTGATATCTGATTTAAAGATCTGGGACCAGCTGCAATGTTAAGACTGTGCCTTAAGAACTAGTCTGACTAACTAGCAGTTAGCTAAGGAGTATAATTGGTCTTACTTTTCACATTTAAATTAGGCCAGTTTAAATTTTTTTGTAAATAATTTAAAATCTATGGCCAATCTTAAAGAAAAAAATAAATAAATAGATGACTCACTTGTAAGATTAGCAGTTCATGCAAGCCACCACTGGTCTTTAGAGAAACATGAATTTCCATGCTGGCCTAGGCTTTTTCATTCTGGTTTGGTTAAGCTAGACACCAACATTCAAATCTACTGATCACCAGCTATGTTGGTCTTTAAGGTTGTAACATCAGCAAACTTTTCTCTCTGCAGGTGTGTGGGACTCCTGAATACATTGCTCCGGAAGTGATCCTGAGGCAAGGCTATGGGAAGCCTGTTGATTGGTGGGCAATGGGCATCATCCTGTATGAGTTTCTAGTGGGCTGTGTACCTTTCTTTGGAGACACTCCAGAAGAGCTGTTCGGCCAGGTCATCAGCGGTCAGTCACATTCTGAATTCCTGTTATGTAATACATTCATGCTTCATGCAGCAAGAGCTTTAGCAGGTGCAGATTGTGTTGCGTCATCTCAAATCTGCTTCTCATTAATGCATATCAGTATCTCATAGGATCAGCGAAAGACCCCGCAGGCATGACAATGTCCTGTTCTTATCTTCCACCTGTCATTCTGCAAACCTGAATATCTCTGGATTTGTTCATTGCGGTCTTATGCAAATGAAATCACAATGTGATTCTGTTTTACACAAAAAAAGAAGCAAAGTGTGAGTTGTCTAACTAAATGTTAATTTCATTTAAGTATTAAACATAAATGAAGTGTACCGTGATACAAAAGAAATCTAACAAGTGAGTTGCTCTGTCCTACAGACAGCAATTATAGAACACAGCCACTTGTTTTAGCAGAGTTACGTACAGTATAGTTAAGCCAAGTAAAATGACAAATATGTGTCCCCTTTGAAATATCAAAATATATTGTCCTCATGACTCTGCCAAAATGTTCTTTCAGTCCACCCCATTATAGTTCAGTATATACACTCACCGGCCACTTTATTAGGTACACCTTACTAGTAATGGGTTGGACCTCCTTTTGCTTTCAGAACTGCCTTAATTCTTTATGACATAGATTCAGCAAGCTGTTGGAAACATTCCTCAGACATTTTGGTCCATATTGGCATGATAGCATCATGCAGTTGCTGCAGATTTGTCAGCTGTGCATCCATATTGTGAATCTCCCGTTCCACCACATCCCAAAGGTGCTCTATTGGATTGAGATCTGGTGACTATGGAGGGCATTTACGTCTAGTGAACTCAATGTCATGTTCAGGAAACCAGTTTGAGAAGATTTGAGCTTTGTGACATGGTGCGCTATTCTGCTGGACGTAGCCATCAGAAAATTGGTACTTTGTGTTCATAAAGGGATGGACATGGTCAGCAACAATACTCAGATAGGCTTTGATGTTTAAACAATGCTCAATTGTTACTAAGGGGCCCAAAGTGTGCCAAGAAAATATTCTCCACACCATTACACCACCAGCAGCCTGAACCGCTGATACAAGGCAGGATGGATCCATGCTTTCATGTTGTTTACACCAAATTCTGACTCTACCATCTGAATGTCACAGCAGAAATCAAAACTCATCAGACCAGGCAAAGTAAGATTTAATCAGCATATTAGAATGATTTCTAAAGGATCATGTGACACTGAAGACTGGAGTAATTGCTGCTGAAAAATCAGCTTTGCCATCACAGGAATGAATTACATTTATTTATTATTGACTATTTTAGAAAATAGTTATTTTAAATGATAATAATATTTCAGAATATTAATAATAGTGTTGTCAAAAGTACCGACCGCGATACCAAGTGGTACTAAAATTTTAAAAATGTGACGCTCTGAGCATGTTGAGCGGATTCGTAAACACCTGATTGGCATTTGTGTTCACGTGCTCATCAGATATGTCTGTGATTGGCTACAATGATCAGCACTTGTTGTAAATAGACATCAATGACGCTCTTCACCGATACACTCGGGGGGTTTGAAAGCAGGCGTCTATGATAGATGTCTGCTTTCAAATGCTCCCATTCCTGTTTTCAAAACGCTTTCAAATTCAAATACTTCCGTGTGCTTTCAAACGCCCCCGTGTGTTGATCATTGTATCCAGTCACAGACAAATCTGATAAGCGCATGAACACAAAGGCCAATCAGTTTACGAATCCGCTTAACAGTGCTCAAAGAGTCTCATTTTTAAAATTTCAGTACCGACTTGGTATCGTGGTTAGTACTTTTGACAACACTAATTAATAATTTTACTGTAATTTTCATCAAATAAATGTGGCCTTGGTGAAACAGCCTGTTTTTTTTTTTCAAAAAACATTAAATTAGTTTACACTTAATTTTGATGGTTCACTTTAGACATTTTACTAACTATAAGTAACTTTGCAACTACATGTCAACT
Organism: Anabarilius grahami; assembly: GCA_003731715.1. NCBI lineage: Eukaryota > Metazoa > Chordata > Actinopteri > Cypriniformes > Xenocyprididae > Anabarilius > Anabarilius grahami. The sequence continues at coordinate 241,199 of RJVU01060737.1, forward strand.
AACTCTCATTAGAGTAGACTGTAGGTTAGGGTTAGGGGTTAGGGTTCGGGCAAGTAGAATAAGTTGCAAAGACAGTCTTCTAATACTCTAATGAGAGTTAGTTGACTTGTAGTTGCACAGTTACTCACAGTCAGTAGAATGTCTAAAGTGGACCATCAAAATAAAGTGTTACCACAAATCTCAATTCCATCCAACTTTTGACTGGTAGTGTATAGGTGTATATATTGTATGGTGTATATATTGTCTGTCTGATTTATGAAAATCTTATCTGTATTTAAAAAAAACATTTCAGTTTTAGTCATTTCCAACTATAAGATTTATTTCAATCCAGTATATTTGCTCTATCCTTAAATTTGACCTAAATATGTAAACTGCCAAAATATTTATGTGGGTTCTTTCATTATCCATTTAAGCCACATAACTTGAAACAACCCACATACTGTGTTTCTGATACCATTAGTGTTAGTTTTCTGTTATGGGGTTATCATGGGTGTGAGGCTTAATTAATGAGCACAGCTAGCTGCTATTGCCCTGGGCTTGGATGCATATTCATGCTCCATAATGTGAATCAAAAGTGAGGGACATCATGTTGCTGTAGAGAAAGTTGCAAAATGAGCAAAGTACAGCTCTTCATTTATTTCAGCCCCCCTGGCCTTTAAGCTCAATTTGTTTTTTGTTTTTTTAACACTTGTTTGAGTTAAGATTGTGTCAAGGGCCTGGTCTTTGATTAGTGAACAATCTGAGATAACTAATGAATACTGTGAATACATGTTCCTAGAATTGATGCTTGTGAAAGTGGATATTATGATGTTTAATGTACAGTGGGTACGGAAAGTATTCAGACCCCCTTAAATTTTTCACTCTTTGTTATATTGCAGCCATTTGCTAAAATCATTTAAGTTCATTTTTTTCCTCATTAATGTACACACAGCACCCCATATTGACAGAAAAACACAGAATTGTTGACATTTTTGCAGATTTATTAAAAAAGAAAAACTGAAATATCACATGGTCCTAAGTATTCAGACCCTTTGCTCAGTATTTAGTAGAAGCACCCTTTTGATCTAATACAGCCATGAGTCTTTTTGGGAAAGATGCAACAAGTTTTTCACACCTGGATTTGGGGATCCTCTGCCATTCCTCCTTGCAGATCCTCTCCAGTTCTGTCAGGTTGGATGGTAAACGTTGGTGGACAGCCATTTTTAGGTCTCTCCAGAGATGCTCAATTGGGTTTAAGTCAGGGCTCTGGCTGGGCCATTCAAGAACAGTCACGGAGTTGTTGTGAAGCCACTCCTTCGTTATTTTAGCTGTGTGCTTAGGGTCATTGTCTTGTTGGAAGGTAAACCTTCGGCCCAGTCTGAGGTCCTGAGCACTCTGGAGAAGGTTTTCGTCCAGGATATCCCTGTACTTGGCCGCATTCATCTTTCCCTCGATTGCAACCAGTCGTCCTGTCCCTGCAGCTGAAAAACACCCCCACAGCATGATGCTGCCACCACCATGCTTCACTGTTGGGACTGTATTGGACAGGTGATGAGCAGTGCCTGGTTTTCTCCACACATACCGCTTAGAATTAAGGCCAAAAAGTTCTATCTTGGTCTCATCAGACCAGAGAATCTTATTTCTCACCATCTTGGAGTCCTTCAGGTGTTTTTTAGCAAACTCCATGCGGGCTTTCATGTGTCTTGCACTGAGGAGAGGCTTCCGTCGGGCCACTCTGCCATAAAGCCCCGACTGGTGGAGGGCTGCAGTGATGGTTGACTTTCTACAACTTTCTCCCATCTCCCGACTGCATCTCTGGAGCTCAGCCACAGTGATCTTTGGGTTCTTCTTTACCTCTCTCACCAAGGCTCTTCTCCCCCGATAGCTCAGTTTGGCCGGACGGCCAGCTCTAGGAAGGGTTCTGGTTGTCCAAACGTCTTCCATTTAAGGATTATGGAGCCCACTGTGCTCTTAGGAACCTTAAGTGCAGCAGAATTTTTTTTGTAACCTTGGCCAGTAACCTCCTCATTTGCTCTGACATGCACTGTGAGCTGTAAGGTCTTATATAGACAGGTGTGTGTGGCTTTCCTAATCAAGTCCAATCAGTATAATCAAACACAGCTGGACTCAAATGAAGGTGTAGAACCATCTCAAGGATGATCAGAAGAAATGGACAGCACCTGAGTTAAATATATGAGTGTTTTTCTTTTTTAATAAATCTGCAAAAATGTCAACAATTCTGTGTTTTCCTGTCAATATGGGGTGCTGTGTGTACATTAATGAGGAAAAAAAATGAACTTAAATGATTTTAGCAAATGGCTGCAATATAACAAAGAGTGAAAAATTGAAGGGGGTCTGAATACTTTCCGTACCCACTGTATGCCTGTTTATGTGTAGTAGGCATTTTTATGTGTTTTAATAATCAGTTGATTCATATGTAAATGTATTCCCTGTATTCATTAGTCTGGTGCTGTGCATGACTGAAAGGTGCTGTGTTACAGTGGAGAAAAAAAAAAAACAGAGAGGAGCTTTCATGTTGAATGAAAAGTAATGATTTTTGGTTTTGTTTTGGATTTAGTTAATGAGGATGAAACTGTTTGCTTCTTGTCTTAGATGAAATAAACTGGCCGGAGGGAGAGGAAGCTCCACCAGCTGATGCTCAGGAACTGATCACCTTACTGCTCAGACAGAACCCTCTGGAGCGCCTCGGCACTGGTAAGGGTCCAAAATGCATGCAATAATACTTGCCAAGCACCAAAAGTGAGTAAAACTGGCTTTTGGCTAGTAAATAAAATGTCTACTTGGCCATTAGGCTATTTTAGGTTTTTAAGTAATGCATGGTTAAAATGCAATGTAAAAACATAAATGCATACATACAAAATAAACGAATATTTCATGTTAAAAAAAATCCTCTATCCTCACTCTCCATTTAGCCATTAAAACTGACGTCCATTCTCACTTATAGTTCACTCACAGGAAATCGCAACTCTATAATCTCTTTGATATTACTTATGTGCACCCACCCATATCAAAAGGCAAAGTTCAGCACTTTTTCCCCCATTTAGTAGTCAGACAGTACATTCACATTTTTTGAATTTCACACATTTTTAGTTATATGTCAGGTCATGTCAAAACTTCTCCAGGCCCCAAATCAGCCTCAGACTCCAGAGTGTTAAATGGCCTTCAATCCATTTCTTTTACCAATTTGTCATCTAAAAAAATGCTATAAAAAGGCAAAATGTAGCTCCCCTCCCATTTAGTAATCAGAGAGAAAATTCACATTTTTAGACTTTCTCACAATTTTAGTTTTAAATGGCCATCAAGTACATTTCTTTTAACAATTTTTCAAAAAAACAGAGTTTAGACAATTTTTTCACATTAAAATGTCTGGTGATACAAAAAGATTCCAGCGGCATGTTTCTGGCATCACTGGAAGTGAATCGTTGCTGTGTAATGCAACAAAATCACAACTAATTAAAACTTTTTTTATATATTTAATACCCAAAGTAGACATAGTAATTGAATGTATTGGCAGTTGTTTCATTGCAACATGCCTGTTTAGGACATGATAAGGTTGTTGGGTTTTTCTGAAATTTGATTGGATTGTGTATCTTTAAGCAGGTGGGGCGTATGAGGTCAAACACCACCAGTTCTTTCACAGTCTGGACTGGAACAGCCTGCTGAGGCAGAAGGCAGAGTTCATCCCCCAGCTGGAGTCTGAGGATGACACTAGCTACTTTGACAGTGAGTGACAGCAGGAGTGAAGTCATTGTCCTTCATGGTCCATGCAGGCAGGGCAGGGCTGAGAGCCAGTGTCCATGTCTGTTTTTTATGTCTTAAGGGAGGATCAGATGTTCCCAGCCTGATAGATTACTCACATATTAGTAAAGCACAGTTGGTTGATGATATGATTCTTGGTCATTTGTTTGGAGAAATTTCAATAATTTGCTCTAGCTTAGTGCTTTGGACACTTCATTTTCAAATTGTTTACATGTTATGAAATTAATATAGATTTAGATAAAAATGATGTTTCTTCTCCTTCAGAAGTTGTTCTGTGTATTGTGTTATTCAAGCTGGATGACAGAATGTTTTTTTTTTTTTTGTGATTTTCACTTTAAAATTTAAAATAACTGACATGAGAGCATCTTGATATCATAGCGCAATGTGACACATTTTCTTTCAATCACAGCACGATCTGATAGGTACCATCACTTAGAAACTGAGGAGGAGGATGATACCAATGATGAAGATTTCAATGTGGAACTGCGACAGTTTTCCTCATCTTCACACCGATTCTCCAAAGTGAGTTGTCTCTCTCTTTTTCCTCACATACACTTGTTTAATTCATGCAGTGCAGAATGACTCAGTTGAGAAGAGTCCTGTTCAGTGGATGCATTATGTGTTTGTATTTTGCAAGTTTTAATGAAGACATCTAACACTACGGCCAACACTGTCTCTGGGATAAAGCTCAGCTCATAGATTTACATGCATTTGCTTTTGATGTAGGGATATATTTTTGTAGGTCAGGGAACATCACACACCACAAATACTGGTGCACATTCTTGTTCTCAGGCATGCAGGGCTTTGGTGCATTGCAGTATGAGTTGCTTCCAGAAACTACAATGCTTGCAGTGAAGATATCTGGTGAAGGCTGTGTTTTATAGTATTA
>RJVU01060737.1:245889-256194 GCA_003731715.1 Anabarilius grahami
ATGTATTTGTAGCTTTTTTTTTAAGTTATATAATTTTTAATTTATTAATAATATTATTAATATCATTTTATTATTAATAATATATTCATTTGAATAATTTTAAGTCATCCTCCCTCTGAAGTTTGCTGAGGCCCCCTAGTGGGACCCAGCCCCCTCATTAAGAACTACTGTATTAGACAGATTTTAAGATAACACTTTACAATAAGGTTCATTAGTTAACTACATTAGTTAACATGAACTAATAATGAACTGCATTTATACAGCATTTAGTAATCTTTGTTAATGTTAATTTCAACATTTACTAATACATTATTAAAATATTGTTAATAAAATTAGTTAATGCACTGTGAACTAACATGAACAAACAATGAACAACTGTATTTTCATTAACTAATGTTAAGGAAGATTAGTAAATACAGTAACAAATGTATTGTTTATGGTTAGTTCATGTTAGTTAATACATTAATGTTTAACTAATGAACCTTATTGTAAAGTGTTACCTTTCAGGCATCTGATAATTAGCAGTGATTGGTGATTATTGCCATTTTATGAATTAACTGTTTTGTACTAAAATTCATACATTGTGATTCATATGGAAACATATGATTTGTATAAAAAAGTTAGCATGAAGCTGCATCTTTCAACTCAACTCAAACATAACCCTTAGTGGGGCATGAGAAGATCAGACAAAATGAGATTGTCCAAGTTCATATGATTTTGCCACCAATTAGGTTTGGGAAAGTAGTCCAGCTAGCAATGACCCAGAACACCCTAGGAACATAGCAGTAATCTAGAAACCAACAGAAACATTTCAATTACATTTTACATTTCTGTGCTTCAGAATATGCCTATGTTTACTCAGAGATATGCATTTATATGCTATTTGTTTGTGTGGTATGTGTGTGGTAGGTGTACAGTAGTCTGGATCTGTCTCGAGGACAGCTGGAGGAGAAAGGAGAACAGACAGAGAAGACAACGGACAGTCCTCTCACTGTTGACTCACTGAGCTGGACTCCAGACTTCACTGAGATGTAAGTTACCCACAAACCCTCTCCATAAAAAGGCTCAGATCTGAACTAAAAGTAAAAAATCAGAAATTAAGACTCATCATAGAATAAATGCACCTCTATACTTGCATGCCACTTGCCATGTTTGTTTAGAAAATATTTATTTTTCAATAAATTATTTATTTTGACATTAACATTTAACATGCAACAAACCAGCTACCACCTTAAGTTTGTAGAACCTGATTTTTTTTCTCCCCAGGTGGGTCATATAATTTTTCCTTGTTTCTCTTCTCCAGTCCCTCTCTCTCTCATTCTTCTGACACTGAGAGCACCAGCTTGAGCAGATGCTCTGGTCTTCTCCCTAAGTTTGCCATCTCAGCAGAAGTGGAGGATGGTGAGGGCTCCCTTTCTCTGGAAGACCCCAGTAAAGTGACCTTCAGTATTGGGGAGTTGCCTCAGGATGAGCCTGATCCCACCACACCCTGTAGCACCATCAGTAACTCCACCCTCTCAGGTACAGGGGTGATTTACTGGAGATGGGACTGTATATGCATCAAACTTGCTCCACAAAAAATGTTCGGTTACTTAATTTTGATGGTCCACTTTAGACATTCTAATAGCTGTAAGTAACTTTGCAACATGTCAATTAACTCTCGTTAGAGTATTAGCAGACTATAGTAGACTGTTCAGTTAGGGTTCGGGTAAGTAGAATAAGTTGGCATGTACTTGCAAAGTTACTTATAGTCAGTAAAATGTCTGTTGTAGGACCATCAAAATAAAGTGTTCGCAGATATTAAGTAGATAGTCTACTAATACTCTAATGACTGGTAGCATGCAGTTTCAAAGTTACTTAATAGAATGGCCAGCAGCCATATCACCCTGTAGCCCAAGACTGGTTGCCCACTGAAGCTAAGCAGGGCTGAGCCTGGTTAGTACCTGGATGGGAGACCTCCTGGGAAAACCAGGTAGCTGCTGGAAGAGGTTTTAGTGAGGCCAGCGGGGGGTGCTCACCCTGTGGTCTGTGTGGGTCCTAACGCCCCAGTATAGTGACTGGGACACTGTACTGAAACAAGCACCGTCCTTCGGATGAGACGGTAAACCGAGGTCCTGACTCTCTGTGGTCATTAAAAATCCCATGGCACTTCTCGTAAAGAGTAGGGGTGTAACCCCCGGTGTCCTGGCCAAATTCCCTCCATAGGCCCATACCAATCATGGCCTCCTAATAATCCCCATCCATTGAATTGGCTCTTTCACTCTCTCTCCTCTCCACCTTCAGCTGGTGTGTGGTGAGCGCACTGGCGCCGTTGTACTGTGGCTGCCATCGCATCATCCAAGTGGATTCTGCACACTGGTGGTGGATAAGGAGAGACCCCTGATAAGATTGTAAAGCGCTTTGGGTGTACAGTAGTACATATGAAAGCGCTATATAAATGTCTCATTCATTCATTCATTCATTCATTCAATGTCTAAAGTGGCCCATCAAAATAAAATGTTACCAAATATTCAGTTTTGTCTGGGGTCTCAAGACACTCCAGGAAAAAGAGAAAAAAAAAACATTAAATGTAATTCATTTTCACAGAAGATACTTGATTGCGGTACATACTGTAGGCAGTGGACTTCTGCAATGTATTTACTGTATTTTATGTTGATTTATTTTCTACATTGAGTTTGTACTGAAATCAGATTTTTTTTCCCATGTACTGACCACAATGTTGTCCATAGGATCCCTGTTCACACACGCTGTATGATGCATGCAAAGTCAGTAGTTGGCAATGTCACTTTAAAAAACACTACACACCTGAACACGTAATAAGCATGCGCAAATTTCACCAATTCATGTTTTTGTAGTTTACACGGAGACAATAACGGTATCGTTTTCAAAAAAAGTGTACTTTGGAACCCACTTTTTAAAAAAGTTCAATCCCCCAAAACGTGTTGTTGTGTAAATGAATTTGAGAGCAGATTCAGAGCAGGCCTACTTTTATGTACTATATTTTATTTCATTAACAAATTGTGCAAACTCAATGGGAATGCTCTGGAAATAGTGTCTGGTCTGTTTTAGTGCATTTCTCTACTTAATCATACATTTTTTTTAATTATTATTATTTATTTTGTAATTTTATTTTATTTTTTTTATTTGAGTAGGCAGTTTCTCTGAGCACCTAGATCAGGTGCCGTCACGGGGAGATGGAGGGGAGAATCTGGACAGCTCCTGTAAGCCCTCCTCAGACACAGGCTCTTTCCTGACTGCTCCCAAACCTGAGGCCACAGACAAACAGTGTGCAGTCAGCAAAGTGCCAAAATCAGTATCTACCAGTGCCCTGTCACTCATGATCCCTGGAGGTGAGTGTATGTGCGTGCTGGAAAAAAATGTGTTGTGTTGATGTGTATATGATCAAGTGTATTGGTGTCTTTGCATGTGTTGCCAAGTGTAATTGTCCATGTCAGGGGTTCCCAACCTTTTTGACATCTTTTTGTTTCAAGAACTACATGAGAAAGAAATGTTTTAACCTTTCAATTGAATTATTTATTATATAGATTTTATTAATTTAAATTTAAATATAAATTATATAATGAAGGATTTTGCACCTTTTTTTTTTTCTTTTTTTTTTTTTTTTCACACCTAAACAATTTAAATGAACTGCAAAAAAGTGACTAATGGCTGCTGATAATTCAGTGTTGCAATCACAGGAATAAATTACATTTTAAAATGTATTAAAATAGAAATGTTCTTTTAAATTGGAATAATATTTTAAAAAAACTGGTGTTTTTAATTTTCATCAAATAAATGCAGGCTTGAGCATAAGAGACTTCTTTCAAAAACATTTAATAAAATCTTACCAACCCCAAACTTTTGAACAGTAGTGTTAATTTTACCGTAATATCTTGTTATTGAATGCAAATCATTTAATCTATGTGCTGCACTTTATGCTAACGTATAGTTAAGTAAACAAATCCTCTGTTCAGTGTTCAATAAAAGTATAGTGATTACTTACATTACACAGAGCCAGTCTATTGATTTATTAATATATGATTTTACCTATTTTTATGTTCCCCCAGATGTTTTTGGTGTTTCACCATTAGCAAGCCCCATTTCTCCATACTCCCTGTCATCAGACCCATCCTCTCGAGACTCCTCCCCCAGCCGAGATTCCTCACTAAGCGGTGTCAGCAGTCGTCAGCCAATCATTATCCACAGCTCAGGGAAGAAGTTTGGCTTCACTCTACGAGCGATCCGGGTCTACGCCTGTGACAGTGACGTTTATACGGTTTATCACATGGTCTGGGTAAGTGTGGGCCAGCTGTCCAGCACATTACAATAAAAGCCAACCAAACAGCCCACAAATGTATTCTTTCTTGTTTGTCATGGCTGGTTAGGGCAGAAAGAAATTACCATGGATTAGATTTTTAATTTCTCATTTTACTGTGTTACACATAATTCAGACATTGATGAAAACTTTTGAACTATGTAAGATATTTTTATTTTTTTAAATAGAATGTAGAGGATGGTGGTCCTGCTCACAAGGCTGGTCTTAAGGCTGGAGACCTGATCACTCATGTGAATGGAGAAACAGTTCACGGGCTGCTTCACACTGAGGTGGTGGAACTACTGCTGAAGGTGCAAAAACCAATTGATGTTACAACCACAACACTATTTTCAGTGCTTGCTTTTCATTTTGTGTTACAGTATTTCTGTAAGTGACACTTACCTGTTGTTTTGCAGAGTGGAAGTAAAGTTGCTATATCCACAACCCCTTTTGAAAACACTTCTATCAAAACTGGTCCAGCTCGAAGAAATAGTTACAGAAGCAAAATGGTGAGGAGAACCAAGAAACCCAAGAAAGAGAAAACACAAGAAAGGTAAGAAAACAGGAATATCACTATTCTTGTCTATTTTTAAATTGTCTGTTTACTTGACCACATAAATTTGGACAAGCTACCTACACCTCAGTTGCAAGATCCCCCTACTGCCACTAGATGTAGCTGTTGTAGTAATGTACACTCATTGTGCTTAGAATGGAAAATTAGTGTGTATATACTGTAGATTGCCTAATAAAAAATAAAAAAAAAATTGTAATTATGTAATTATAACCATTTCAGTTGTTTATCAGATTTTATGTTAAAACATATATTGCCATATGACCTTAATATTGGCAAGTGTAATTCTATAGCATTCTTCTTGCAAAGAAATTTTTATTTTGCATTTTAATCCTTTTTTGTTGTTGATGATTTGTTTTTGTTTGTTCTTTGTAAAACCAAATGTGTTGCATTGAGAAATATAGTATTCCATTGAGCGTGCTTTCAATATGTACTGTACATTCTTGCAAATCTGTGCATAACATATACAGTAAAAGTAATATGAGTAGTATGGTACTATGTCATTCTGAATATTCCAATTGTTTTGTCAGTCATGCTTTTTTCCTCTACAGGCGGCGTTCTGTATTCAAACGCTTTGCCATGCAGCCCTCTCCACTTTTACACACCAGTCGCAGTTTCTCCTCGCTGAACCGCTCTCTGTCTTCAGGCGAGAGTCTGCCTGGATCTCCCACACACAGCCTCTCACCACGCTCCCCCACAGCTGCCTTCCGCCCAACACCTGACTTCAACCAGTCAGGTTTGTGTCTCACATTACCCAGACAGTCTTTCTGATCAAAGAACATATTTTAATCATGTTTCATGTCACATGTCAAAGGAGGTAAATATTTGCTGTTAAAGTGCTCTGTGCATTTCCTGTTCAGTTCAATGTGGAATTATAAAATCTGAAATTAAAAAAAAAGAAGGCTGGCCCTGTACATTATTTTCATATGTTAGTTTTCCACTCTTTGTTCTAGGTGGAACTTCATCACAGAGTAGCTCCCCCAGTTCCAGCGCACCTAACTCACCTGCAGGCTCTGGCCATATCCGACCCAGCACACTGCATGGCCTGGGTCCCAAACTACCTGGACGGCTCCGTCAGGGCCGACGTAAATCAGCAGGGAGCATTCCCCTCTCACCATTAGCTCGCACACCCTCCCCTACTCCTCAGCCTCAGCCAACTTCTCCTCAGCGCTCCCCATCTCCCTTGCTAACTCACACTGTTGCAAGCTCCAAAACTTCTCAGGCCTTCCCTACCAAAATGCACTCGCCCCCCACTATTGTACGCCATATGGTGCGACCAAAAAGCGCAGAGCCTCCTCGGTCCCCACTCCTGAAGCGAGTCCAATCAGAGGAGAAGCTCTCCCCTTCTTACGCTGGTGACAAAAAACATTTATGCACCCGAAAGCACAGTTTGGAGGTCACCCAAGAGGAGTCTCAGGGGGAGGCCTCATCTGGAGGGGAGTATACCCCACCATGCATAGAGGAAAGCCTTTCTTGTGAGCCACCCACCATTACTCGGGTGAGGCCTGCTGAGCAGGGTTGCCTAAAGCGGGCTGTCACTCGCAAAGTTGGCCGACAGGAGTCGGTAGAGGAGCTAGATAGGGAGAAGCTGAAGGCCAAAGTGGTTGTGAAGAGGCAGGACTGGGCTGAGAGACGGGAGTCTATGCAAAAACAAGACACCATGCAAGATGTGGAGGGTGCTGCTGCTGAGGAAAAGGAGTGGGGTGTCCTAACACGTCCCAGTGCGAGAACCCAGGTTTCTGAATCTGGATCCTTGGACAAGTCTACAAATGCTACTTTAAAGGATGTCCTCTACAAAAAACTAAACCCAAGAGTCTGTGAGAGCATAGCAGAGTCTGTCAACACTGGGGACTGTGTATCACTTTTAAGTGAGAATGTGAGGTCACCTTCATGTCAATCAGAGCGACAAATGTCTTGGTCAATGAAGGAAGGTAATAAACCAGAGAGGTTAGATTTCAAAGCCTCCAACATGGACTTTGCCAGGAAGAGGCAGTCCTTTGAGGAGAGGGAGGACTCCTTGTGCCGAATATCCTCTGGTGTTCATGAAAGCATTCATTTCAACACCACCAGGTCCAAAAGTCTTCAGCTGGATTCTGCCTTGGCTTTAGAACATGTTAAAGGGGGCATGTGCAACATCCATGGCACTTCTGAAACTTTGGCCCCTAAGCTTTTTAGTGGGAGAGGAGAGAGTGCAGTAGAAAAACTTCAGATGATTTCTTCTGATGGCCCTATCAGGAAGACCTCCTCTGAGTACAAATTGGAGGGACGGCTTGTTTCCTCTTTAAAGCCACTAGAAGGCACCTTGGACATTGGTCTGCTTTCTGGACCTCGGGTATCCAAGACTGACACATGTCTTTCCAAAATGGCAGAGAGCCATGGTGAAAGTACTATATTAGCAGAGGATCTATGTGTAAAACAGCCAATTCAACAGAAAACCACAGAAAAACAGAAAGGTCCACAGGCAGGGATGCCTGGGACACTTAGCCATAAAGACAATGTGTATTTGAGCAGTAAAACCATAAAAGAAGAGCCCATTTCCAAAAAGGACTCTACAATAAACCCAGCTTGCAATGAGGCCCTGCACGATAGAAATAAAACTGATGGAATGAAGTTACAGATTACAACCAGTAAACTAGAGTCCATAGACACAAGTGTGAAATCTGAGAGTAGACTAAAGACAGCTCAGGAGATGAGGGCTGCACGACATAGCGCTCACTTTGCATGTGGAAAAACGCCCTCCATCAGGGAAGTCAGCAATGAAGACCAGGAAGATGACATGGAAAATGTAGAGGAGACATCTCCAAAGCAAAATGAAACTCAACAGATACAACCAGTCCTTACTAAAGTCAATGAACCTGACAAGTCCCTTGTGTCTTCTGCTGTTATTGCCCAACTCAGCTTTGTCCAGCAAACCCAAGAAGCAAATTCTGGCAAAAATAATAGTTGGCTGAGTGAGACACCAACCAGTTTTCCCAGTTCAGCATTGTCTACTGAGAAGGATAGCATAAATAAAGACAAACCAGCCAATGCATACACCTCAGTGATAAAACCGATACATCCATCGAAAGATGTTGCAGACAACGCTGTCGTGACATCAAGCCCAACCTTGGCTGCAACCAAGACTCTGATAGATAGAAAAAATAAGGTTGGTAGCACCAAAAACTTGTCTGACCTCGATGCAAAGCATCTTCAAGATTTGAAGGAAAGCAAATCATCTACCAGAGTAAAAAGTTTAGACAAAAATGTAGAGTCTGCAATCAGAGATAGAACTGATTGCACACCAACCTCAGCTGCTGACTCAGGGCAGGCTAAACCAGAGATCAAAGAAACAGCACCCACCCCGCAGAGTCTATCTTTAACTTATTCAGTCACAGCATCTATTGTGTCTTCTGTCCCAGTACTAGCAGATGCCCCTATTATTAAAAGCTCATTGTCTCCCAAGCCTACCCTTCAAGGAAAAGCCACTCCATCCACCATTTCAGCCCCACTGAAGACCATGCCTGCTACTGATTCAAAATCCCAGGCCTCCACAAGCACCACCCCACAATTTTCTGGGTTGGCTGAAGTAAAAATGACCACCATCCAACCTCCACAGTCTGATCAGACATGTGCCAAAATTTCAAGCTCTGTTGGCTTGGCAAATGGACAGACAGCAAGTATTTCAGCTCAACTCTCCAAACAAATCTCAGACAGAACACAAAATTCCAATGTGTCAAGTGGTAGCAGAGAATTCAGTGTGCAAACCCATCAATCTCAACTGGCCTTAAACAAAAATCAACAAGCAGACAAGTTAAATCCGAAGGAGGCAAGTAGCCAACTCAATTTAATGGTAAAGGATCTTAAAACCCTGCCAGCATGCAGAGACAAAATGGACTCGAGAGATAAAATAGCCCCTAAAAAGGACTTCAAATGCAGTGTGACTGAAAAGATTGCCTGTGCCCCTAACCCTAACTCTTCAGGCAAAGCTGAAGTTTCAAAAAACTGTGAAAAGCAAGAAGCCTTCTTCAGAACCCAAGTAAACATGAATATCACATCAAAGGACACAGGTGCAAGCTCACCAAAGACTAGAAGTTGTGACACTTCAACAAAAGACACTGTGCATGTGCAATCCACAATGAAAACGGAGGAAAAGCAGAAATTCAAGAGTGTTTCTGACATAGACACCCATAAGGTTGATAAGCAAGTTATGGACACGTCCATGACAGGGACAAGTTCAGCACAGACTGCAGTAAAACAGACGCAACAGTCTGGTAGTGCTATATTGAAACAAACACCTTTAAGTTCCAAAAACAAGCCCAGAGTAGATTCTCCACTTGTTACACAATCAATTGGGAAGGCTGTTGAAGATAAGGGAAAGCAGGAAAACAGAGCACAGCTACAGCCCATTGTCAAGGGCAGCATAGTAAATCCAAAGGAGCTAAGAGAGTCAGTCTTGTCTACGACTAAATCCCAGCCTCAGAAAGAGACCCGCACTGCTTCTCAAGGTGGGTCCGTGCCAGTGTTGCCAGTACCAGCTGTTAAAATCCATGTGTCTAGTGGGCCTCCTCTTGGCAAGGGCAATGCTGCTGTAGTGGAAACACCTGGACCTTCCTCAAAGGAACCAGTAAAGTCCAGAATTGACGTTCCAAGATCAGAGTCTCTCAAGGGCTCCAGCACAAGTGATCCTGTAGGGATGACTACAACTACTATATCCAGTCCTGACCCTAAACATGTCACCAGTGAGTCAAAGGTGTCTGACAAACCGATTTCATCCAACCGAAAAGAGCAAGTAGAAAAGAAGAGAAAGGAACCCACACAAGATGTATCGTCAGCACCCAAAAATAACCGTAAAGACTCATCAAGAGGCATGACTTTGGCAAAGGATAATACTACTTTTGAAAAAGATTCAGTCCGTTCTAAACAAACAAAGGATCCGCCACGTGGTTCAACTTGTAAAAAGTGATGTATTGTATTGTAGTTGCCAAGCGTATAAAATTTTAAAAGGACTAAGGATGTAAACTTAATTTTTGTCTATATGTAATATCTTTAAGCCTTCCTATCTGAGGACCGGTAAAGCTGTTACTTTGTGTTTTCATGAGAAACCAGAGAAATGAATTTGTTTGTGTTGTGATCTATAAAGCTTTGTTAATATTATGTCTAAAAACGTGTAGTCTGAATGTTGACATGTTTTGCTGCTGATTTGTGGTCACGTTTTAGATCTTGCAAAAGCGCCAAAAGTAGACATTGTATTGTGTTGCGGTGTGATGTAACAAGTGGCGTGTGCAATAACTGTGGAGACGGAGTGTAGATGCCTTTTTTAAGGCTTAAATGAACTGTGCCAATCCTGGAGTATAATTGTACCAAACAAAAAGCACCTCAAATTTAGAGCTGAAGGTGCATGTTAACTGACTGTGTAAAAAAAAAAAAAAAAAAAAAAAAA
>RJVU01060737.1:257772-319491 GCA_003731715.1 Anabarilius grahami
GCATAATTACCTAAATAACAATACACCATGTAAAGAGAATCTAATAAAGTAGCCAATTCGAAGTTGATTGTAGAGATTTTAAACCATATTAGCACTGAAGTTTCTGTTCCTCATAGACTTTACAAATGTAGTGTAGGAGGTCTGAAGAGATACAAGGCACCTTAAGATTAAAAACACAACACTTATTGGGATTTTGAGGCTAACGTAATATTAACTTTAATGATAAAATATGAATGTTTTATAGGAAACATATGCATTGTCTGTTCTCAAATATCAATAATATTGCCATGAATTAAACCCATTTATTTTGTTTGTATTTCTTTTTCTTACCCCCTTTCCTTTTCTGACAATTAATGTTTGAATCCTTAAAGAAGCACATTAAATGCTTGTTTACAACTTCTTCATGGATGTATATTTTGTACATTTGTGTTATTTGCCAAATTAATGTGCTACATCACAGGCAGTTATGCTGTGATCGCCGTGCGTGTGTGAGTTCCTCTTAGCGGACACTTGCTGTTGAAGACCGTCGGTGTGGTAGCCTAATTGTTTGTTGTCTTTCCAGTTCAGTATGTTCTTGCTTGTTTCCTGGGGTTTTCTTTCCTCTCTCTATGTGTGAAAACAGTGTTTATGTAGATGACTCTGCTTATCATTGTCTTTTAGGATCTGTGCAATAAAAGATGTGGTTTTGAGTT
Source organism: Anabarilius grahami (assembly GCA_003731715.1). NCBI lineage: Eukaryota > Metazoa > Chordata > Actinopteri > Cypriniformes > Xenocyprididae > Anabarilius > Anabarilius grahami. Next base: position 258,465 of record RJVU01060737.1, read on the forward strand.
TTGTACATCACCCACAGAAAGCTCTATGGATGTCATAGATGTTGTATACTATAGAAATATTTATACTTCTAAAGTTGTATAATACTGAAAATAAAAAGGCATGTCAAAATTACCTTTTATTGTATTTTATTGTCCTTTTGCTTCTAAATTAATTTAAACGTTTCAAACAAAATAATCAAGGTAGTTAACAAGATTGAAAAGGGAGATTAGACCTATATCTGTTATTTAAAAACTCTGAACTTCAACATTTTTAAAGGCTTTAATACGGTCAATAGCCAACTTTGATCTCCAACTTAAAGCAAACATATTAATGTTATATTTGAGTAGTCCACATTAGAAGGGAGCCCAAACAAATTTCAGAATTTACAGCTGTGTGTATCTTGAATAACTTCTAATTCTCCTCACAAGGCAAAAAATGGTAGATGCAATTATAATCACAATTAGAATTATAACACATGCAAGTACACCAACAGGGAATCCACACTGAAGTTTAGCATCAATAATCCTTGTTCTTGTAGCATTACAAACTGTCTCCATTAAGTGTTTTACTTTGATTGTGTTTTTCTTAACCCAGTTGATGAACTGAATGTTGCTACAGTTGCATACTAGGGGATTGTAGCTCAGATCAACAGTACTTTCTTTTCCCAAATTCATGACACTTCCAACATCCACTATCACAATGGCATTACTGGCAAAGTTGAGTTGGAGAAACTCCAGGGAGTAAAATCCTGAGGTGCTCAATTCGACAAGCTTGTTTTCACTCAGATCTACTTGCCTGAGATGTGTGAGGCCTTTAAACAAGGTCTCTTCAAAGGCAGTTATTTTACATGAAGATAAAATGAGGATTTCCAAAAGAGGGACCGATTTAAAGAGCTCTGTCTCTGTAAGAACCCCTCCTTGAATGGGGTTCCCCTTCAAATTGAGGAGTTGCAAGGTTTTTAAGCCACTGAAGATGTGTATATTTGTCAGATTTGTATTTGACCAGGAAAGATTTAGAGTTCGGAGACTCTGTAAATTGTTGAATGGAGAGCTGTCGTTCAGAGTGTAGAGTGAATGGCTGAAGTCCAAGTGCTCCAGCTGTGGAGTCACACTGAAAGGCTGTGAACTCCAGATCATTGGTGAGCTATAGCTGAGATTGAGGAGCTTCAGCTGACCCAGGCCAAACAGCTGGTCGTTACAACAGGGTCCTATGGGTTTTACTAAACTAAGACTGAGATCCAGCTCCTCTAGGACTCTGAGACTCTCCAAGCATTCATTGCTGAAACTGAGTTGCTTCGAGTTCCCGCTCACGGACAAGTGCGTAAGCACAGGAAAGTTTCTGGTGTTGATGTGGCAGACATCTGAAAATCTGTTCTCATCTAGCACCAGATGGGACAAGGTGGACAGGCCAGTCATGTTAAAGGGCAATAAATCCAGGTGGGCTCTGGTAAGGTCAAGCTTTTTAAGCCCTTTAAGGCAATGAAATGTGGAATTATTGAGGTCTAAGAAATGCTGAAGCTGGAAATCTAGGTCAGTAACGGTGATCTTGCAAAAAGATTGTAGAGCAGCTGATGGTATGTGCACATTTGGATCGGTTTCATACAATCCCAGCTTCAGTCTGTTGGTTTTAATTCCTTCAAGCCCTCTCAGTACAGAGGAGAAATTCATTTTGCTGAAACAGCCACTGAAGTCAAGACTACTCAAGTTCAGTGACTTAAAAACACCTGGTTCTATATTGACAAAATTGTTTCCTTTAAAGCTGATGCTCATTCCGACCACATTGTGAATTGGTTGTAAGTCAGTCAGATTTATCCGGTCTATAGAGTTCATTTCCAGCTGCAGGCTCTTCAAGTTTTGCCAGTGGAAATTGCTTAGTCCATCTAATGAGCGAATGCCACTTCCCCCAAGCTCCAGAACCTCCAAATATGCAAGATTTTCTGATGGGATGTCTGATAGGCTTTTGATTTTTGATTGAGTTAGGCTGAGATATTTCAATGCTAGTGGTCCAGAAAAAGCTCTACCTGCGATGAACACGAGTGGGTTTCCAATTAGGATTAGGACCTCCAACATAGGCTGATGTATAAAAATGTCTTCATACATGAAAGTGATGCCACATCTGTAAGTAATAAGGTTTGAGTGTAAGAAACAGAAGAAGAAACATTAGATTCTCTGATACACTGTTTCACACAACTCAACTTGAAAGAAAACTAGCTGTGCTCACCTTGTCAGGTCTAACGAATGCAAGGTATTTAGCCTCTGAAAAGTGAAGTTGTATAAAGCCGGCAGGTAGTTGAAGCTAAATTTAAAAATTTGGACAGAATTTGGAACCTCATCTGGAATGAATTGTAGGTCCATATCACTACAATCATAGCCATTAGCTATCTAAAAAAACCAAAAAACAATTATAAATGTTCAATTGAACAGTACAACATAAGATAAAACTTCACATTAACAGTATATTCGTGGTTCACTTTTGTCCATCATGTTGAAAATCATGCAATATAACCATAAATTACCTGTTGACACTGTCTCTTCGCCCATGGTGTTGCTTCATTACGTGTTAAAGAGTTAAACAGAATAGTGTAACATAACATGTAAAAAATAAAATGCTTCTCCATAGTTTACGGGACAGAAGAGAACAATGTCTCCTCTTCATTCAAATATATAGATAAAATAGAGGAACTATTTAAAAAAAATAAATAAAAAAAATAGAATAACTTCCCTTCAGTAACTTCCTATATTCAGCAAAAACTTCCCATCTCAACAGTGGTTTCCTGTACGGTTAGAGAAAAATGGGTTGTTTCTCTTGCCCTAAACAGTAGTACGATTATCTCCGAATGTAACTAGAACAGCCAATATGGGTCCATTTAGCACATCCATAACAACAATATTTGTTTATTTATGGCAAATGTCCACATTGTACCCTCAAATATTTAGGTTCAAATTTGATTCAGAAAAATGTGACAACTTGAAGCATGCTGAAAGGCCAAAGGTAAAAGGTGGTTCCTACACTATGGGTCTGCAAACTGCAAATACACCAGATTTTTTTTTTATTATTATAATGTCACACAACCACTTTCACCACCACTACTACTTAATTAATCACCACTCACACATTAATGTCACCACTGATCTATGGTAAATAATTTAATTTTAAGTTTATCTTGCTGGACTTGACTAATTATAGAGGTAGTGAGACCAGTGTTTATGACCTTATCAAAGTAGAAGAGGGTGTGCCTTTATATTTGGCTGGAAGGTGTGCATTCAGACTGTTGAATACACAGTAGTTCCCGTCCGTTTAATTGCTGTTCTGAATTAATTCACCACCTTAACTCACACACACTTCACTCACAGACAATTCTAAACGCACAGAAACATTGAGGATCTCAATGTTTATAGCAATGATATTTCTAAAATATAGCAATATAGCAATGATACTTCTAATGTAACTTTTTTTTTTTCTAAAAAGCAAACAAGTTGTGCATAAAAAGTGTCCATTTTATAAAACAGAGGCAAAATCACGGCTATTTAAACATAGGTACATATAATGTTAGACTTTATATATTATTAGGCTTATATAATTGTATAAATACATGTTTTTAACTTTTGAAATCATGTTTCTGATTCCCTCCTGTCATGAAGCCTTGCAATAGAAACAACCTTCCAGTAGGGGGCGTCATTTTGCTGTCTTTGCTTTCCTCTGTAATAGGGTGAAAAAATGTGATGTTGGCAGTTACGCAACCCTTATATCCAATTGAGAGATAAAGACGACACTCATTATAATGTACATATAAATAGAAATAAATCTTTTTTCAGATTATAGTGTCTCAGTGGAGCCAGAGGATTACTGTGTTTTCAAATCCAAATGTTAATACACATTACATGACTCTAGACAGGATTTAATGACTTCCTGTAGGGTGGACCACCAATTGGTTTAATGGATTTGTATTGATATATGCATTATATAATTATAATGTATTTGACCCATTTCATGTCTTTGTGGGTAATCTTCACATATCTAATTTATATAACTGCTAATTTTTCTGAATGTGTTTTTCATCTCATTACTGTTTTACAAAAGGTTTACTGGAGGTTGAAGCTGAAAAAAAGGGAATTGTGAAAAGGACGCACTGATGATCATCTGCATTATGACGTTTGACTCATAAATCACTTGGCCAATACACATGACAGGGTTTCAGCAAAGAAATAATTTTGAAAATTTCCCCAAGAAACTTATGTTTAGTGTCACTTCAAAATACTGGGAAAAATGGGTTATACCAGGCATGTGTATAAAAAACATTATGAGTAACAAAAACCATATAGCCATAATTTCCAACAAATTAATGGAAATTCCATAGTTGTCTTTCAACGGTCCTTCAAAGAAATGAAACAAAATGATAATAACATTCTGAAAGCAATGTACTGTACACAGTTTGGAGACTGTTCAGCAGTATTTAGTGAATTAACTGTAACGTTTTGATGGAATCTGTACACGGAACTGTTAGTTTAAAGGATTAGTTCACTTTTAAATAAACTTTTCCTGATAATTTACTCACCCCCATGTCATCCAAGATGTCCATGTCTTTCTTTCTTCAGTTGAAAAGAAATTAAAGTTTTTGATGAAAACATTCCAGGTTTTTTTTTCCATATAGTAGACTTGAATGGGCACCAAACAGTTGAAGGTCAAAATTAGTTTCACTGCAGCTTCAAATTGTTCTACACGATCCCAGATGAGAGATAAGGGTCTTATCTATTGAAACCATTGCTCATTTTCTGAAAAAAATTGAAAATTATATAGGTTTTAACCATAAATGCTCATCTTGAACTAGCTCTCTTCTTCTTCTTTATTAGAATTCCGGCAGTGTAGACACTGCTAAGCGTATTACTGCCCTCCACAGGTCAAACTTTGAAGCTGCAGTGAAACTAATTTTGACCTTCAGCTGTTTGGTGCCCATTCAAGTCTACTATATGGAAAAAAAAACCTGGAATGTTTTCATCAAAAACTTTAATTTCTTTTCAACTGAAGAAAGACAGACATGGACATCTTGGATGACATGGGGGTGAGTAAATTATCAGGAAAAGTTTATTTAAAAGTGGACTAATCCTTTAACTTAAAAAGTAAGTTACCTTGTTGCCTTCAAATTTTGAGTTCATTGAAATTAAAGATTTGAGTTAAAACAATAAAGGCGATTGGTTTAATCAACAGAAATTCTAAATATTATGTTATCTGAACCACATTAAATATCTAAGTAGATTTGACAAAAGAGAAATTGTTGTGATGATAAATCATGAATTTTTTACAGTGTAGCCGCATGGTGAAATTCATTTTGTTTTCTCATGGCCAGGAAAACATATGTCTTATAAAATTCCCAAAGGCAGAAAACATTCTGTGGTCTAGTCTACAGTTCAAGACAGTCATGTAGATTGTGCTACAAAATACATATTTGTACGTGCTTAAATAATTTGAGTTATGAACAAAAAAAAACATTGAGAACCATTCATAAATACAGTCCTACGACCACAGCACAGTTTGCATGTAACTGCGAAACAAGAGTTTTTCCTTTTCTAAAATCTTTTCTTATGCATTTTTCTTCTCAAACACTTTAGCATTAGCGTGCGTGGTATTAAATGAACATCAAACCTTTTGTCTATTTGTTCTGGTGGATGAAGCTGCAATTTGCTCCAAGTCATTATGTTGCACATTTAATACACTTGTCACTCCCCCTTTTTAATTCTTGAATTAATGCTGCCAGTAATAAAGGATTAGAAATAGAGAAAATCTGTCATGGCCGCATGCTGAAATCACACCCCCACATCGTGACACAGAAACGAGATTACTGGAGGGCCTATTCCGCCCACCACCCACATCAGCTGTTCTCAGTCGTGATACTGCAGATGTACTTGTGCCCACTCTCAGATATTACTAAGCAGAAAAAAAAATCCATCCTTCCCAGACCATAATCCTCTTAGAGACTTTAATGGCCCCTGCTCCCCCTCCCTCTCAAAGTGAGCTTCAATGAAATGGGGCAGAAAACGGCACTGGGTATTTAGGACAATTGTGGCAACTGTCATAGCGACATGAATCAGATGTCTCGTACGAGTGGAGCGGCACACAAAGAGCAGACAGCAGGCCTCCTCTGACCCAAATCGCTAAATTAGACATCAATGAGTAACCCTTAATCTCACCAACCTATATTGAAATCATTCTGACAGCCCCCTCATCAGAAGTGAATGCAGGAAGAAAGAGGTGTCCATTCCCTCCGTTTCGGCTTTTATTCACTGTTCATGTTGTATTTTACGCAACACTCCACCGTTCTTAAAACACACTCACTTACGTAAATCAATCAAGGTGATTGCAGAAGATAACATCGACCAATGAAGAACTGTAATTATAATCATTTGCAATCATATGCTACACTCTAGGCCTATTATGTGATTTCTGGGAGGAAAATCTTTCCCATAGCCTTGAAGAAGCTTGCCACGGAACTCACAATCTTGAAGGCTGCTTAAGAAATACAAACAAATGAGGTGTGTGAAGAGCGCGTGGGATTCTTTTTATTTATTTTTTTAAGCAGGCCAAAGCTTCTGGGGGAAATATGCATTTCATTTCTATTATACAAGTTATTCACTGTAGTCAGATGTTGGATATTTAAGAATCAGAATTTGGAAATGGGAAGTTTTGAAATAAATAAAAATAAATAAATAAATAAATAAAGGTTATACCTATATGTACACTAACTCTAATTAGAGTATTAGTAGACTGGTAGGGGTAGGGGTAGGGGTAGGGTTAGTAGAATAAGTTGACATGCAAGAATGTCTGTTGGGGGACCATTAAAATAAAGTATTATCAGATCCAGTATTAAAGGGTTAGTTCACCCAAAAATTACAATTATCCCATGATATACTCACCCTCAATCCATCCTAGGTGTATATGACTATTTTCTTTCAGACAAACACAATCGGAGTTATATCTAACTCCTCAAAGCTTTATAATGGTTGCGATCGGTTTTTGTAAGAAAAATATCCATATTTAAAACTTTATTAACTATAATAACTAGCTTCCGACAGATGGCCGTACGCCTCGATTTGTGGCATAAGAGCAACCTCTGACCGGACACAATGACAAACGCGCAGGCGCAGAGGATAGAGCAAAACAAAACACCGGTCATGAATTAGAAGTCTAAAATGAGAAATTTAAAGAGAAATGACAGAGGATATGATATAAGAGAGGAGGAGCTTGAGTTTGTTGCCCAGCCCTATTTGTTTGATCCACGAGAAGCGTCTAAGCTTACGCTACACTTTTAATTATGGATATTTTTCTTACAAAAATGCATTGCTTTGCTTCAAAAGACCTTTTATTAACGCACTGGAGCTGAATGGATTACTTTTATTATGGATGGGTGTATTTTATTTTTCAAAATGTGGCCCCCATTCACAACCATTATAAAGCTTGGAGGAGCAAGGATATTTTTAAATATATCTCCGATTGTGTTCGTCTGAAAGAAGATACACCTAGGATGGCTTGAGGGTGAGTATATCATGGGATAATTTTCATTTTTGTGTGAACTATCCCTTTAAGCAGACAGTCTACTAATACTCAATTAATACTCCAAGAGTTAGTTGACATGTAGGTGCAACGTTACTTATAGTCAACAGAATGTCTAAAGGGGACTATCAAAATACAGGTCCTTCTCAAAAAATTAGCATATTGTGATAAAGTTCATTATTTTACATAATTTAATGATAAAAATTAAACTTTCATATATTTTAGATTCATTGCACACCAACTGAAATATTTCAGGTCTTTTATTGTTTTAATACTGATGATTTTGGCATACAGCTCATGAAAACCCAAAATTCCTATCTCAAAAAATTAGCATATTTCATCCGACCAATAAAAGAAAAGTGTTTTTAATACAAAAAAAGTCAACCTTCAAATAATTATGTTCAGTTATGCACTCAATACTTGGTCGGGAATCCTTTTGCAGAAATGACTGCTTCAATGCGGCGTGGCATGGAGGCAATCAGCCTGTGGCACTGCTGAGGTGTTATGGAGGCCCAGGATGCTTCGATAGCGGCCTTAAGCTCATCCAGAGTGTTGGGTCTTGCGTCTCTCAACTTTCTCTTCACAATATCCCACAGATTCTCTATGGGGTTCAGGTCAGGAGAGTTGGCAGGCCAATTGAGCACAGTAATACCATGGTCAGTAAACCATTTACCAGTGGTTTTGGCACTGTGAGCAGGTGCCAGGTCGTGCTGAAAAACGAAATCTTCATCTCCATAAAGCTTTTCAGCAGATGGAAGCATGAAGTGCTCCAAAATCTCCTGATAGCTAGCTGCATTGACCCTGCCCTTGATAAAACACAGTGGACCAACACCAGCAGCTGACATGGCACCCCAGACCATCACTGACTGTGGGAACTTGACACTGGACTTCAGGCATTTTGGCATTTCCTTCTCCCCAGTCTTCCTCCAGACTCTGGCACCTTGATTTCCGAATGACTTTGGACCACTGAGCAACAGTCCAGTGCTGCTTCTCTGTAGCCCAGGTCAGGCGCTTCTGCCGCTGTTTCTGGTTCAAAAGTGGCTTGACCTGGGGAATGCGGCACCTGTAGCCCATTTCCTGCACACGCCTGTGCACGGTGGCTCTGGATGTTTCTACTCCAGACTCAGTCCACTGCTTCCGCAGGTCCCCCAAGGTCTGGAATCGGTCCTTCTCCACAATCTTCCTCAGGGTCCGGTCACCTCTTCTCGTTGTGCAGCGTTTTTTGCCACACTTTTTCCTTCCCACAGACTTCCCACTGAGGTGCCTTGATACAGCACTCTGGGAACAGCCTATTCGTTCAGAAATTTCTTTCTGTGTCTTACCCTCTCGCTTGAGGGTGTCAATGATGGCCTTCTGGACAGCAGTCAGGTCGGCAGTCTTACCCATGATTGCGGTTTTGAGTAATGAACCAGGCTGGGAGTTTTTAAAAGCCTCAGGAATCTTTTGCAGGTGTTTAGAGTTAATTAGTTGATTCAGATGATTAGGTTAATAGCTCGTTTAGAGAACCTTTTCATGATATGCTAATTTTTTGAGATAGGAATTTTGGGTTTTCATGAGCTGTATGCCAAAATCATCAGTATTAAAACAATAAAAGACCTGAAATATTTCAGTTGGTGTGCAATGAATCTAAAATATATGAAAGTTTAATTTTTATCATTACATTATGGAAAATAATGAACTTTATCACAATATGCTAATTTTTTGAGAAGGACCTGTAATGTGTTACCAAAAATATAAGTGTTTTTATAAAGTTCTCCTTATGAGTAATTCCTGATAAAAAATAAATAAAAAGTCACTCTGCATATCAGACTGTTTTGTCTTCTCAGAGAAAAATGTTTCTATTCAGAATTTGCCCTTTCATAAAGTAGGGTAGAAGACTTTAATTTACAGTAAGTATCAACTTTGGATAAAACTTTATTTAATGTGTCCTGTTACATTACTATTTAGTAAAAAATAATTATGCATTCAATTATGCATAAATAATTAACTTTGTCTCAAAGCTTTCTCCCAAAATGCCCCAATAACTAGAAAATGTGACTAAACAGCATAAGGTCTGATCCACACTGCAGTTTATTCTGACCAAGAACAACCCACTTATACAGGAAGAGACTATCTGGCATGTAAAGCAATCAATCATAGTTTGTTTTGTTTTGCATGCCATTTAGGGCAGATTTATATGAAATAGTTGATACCAGTAGACGGGTGTGGAAACACTGTGATTATACAGAAAATGCCAGTAAAATAGCATAAAATGTGCACAAATGTTGTGCTCAGAATTTCTGCTAATGCAAAAGTGATAAGTGCAGTCTATTCCGACATAAGTTCTGTTTGTAGATATATACTTGCTACTAATTGCCTCAAACAAAACCCTGGATGTCTTTGAAATATGTCATGCCACTAGCCTGATAAATCCAGTGATTATGTCATCCTCAAACGTGCTCGCTGTATCAGCTCTGTACCTTATAAACACAACTTTGTTACCAGGTGGACTGATAAAGAACCTTGTGTGCTCTTACTCCCAGAAGTTGTGTAAAACCAGCCAATCAGTTTAGAGCTTGCAAGATCAAAAAAGTACTTTCCCTTTTTGTGTGGGAAAAACATGCATCAGGCAGTCAATAAACTGATTGTAGGCAGACTGTTGGCATATATTAGAGACTCAGATTGCTTGGTCTTGGAAGATTTTGATGAGAAATGAGTTCATATACTGTAATTCAATTGCAGACATTGGTATCTTGGCAGATTTGAGACTGTTGAGTTCTCTTTAAAGATGTGGAATTTAATATGGTCTTTTTCCTTAAGAAAAAATCTGAGAAGCAGCTCCCTGAACAGAATCTCCAACATGGGTTATGCACAACAAACTTTCGTATTTATTAAACAGGTTGCTTCACTTCCAGCTCAGGTCTTTTTATGCGCTTCGTTAAATATTAGGCTGTTTTACTCAAGATGCCTTCAAAGGAGCTACTAAAGATGAGCATAACCGATTTCCATCGCATATGCAGATTGATATCTAAAAAAAAAAGTATTTTCTTCTCACTAATATTCAGAAATTAAAAAGGAATAAATGGCAACAATAAAAATAACTATCTAGGTTAGCTGATTTCCTTAAAAGTCCATAGATATCGGAGTCAGTTAACACTTTCTCCGACAAGCGGATACAATGAGACCATTTTTATTTTTTTTTTTTTTTTTTTTTTTTGAATGNTTTTTTTTTTTTTTTTTTTCTCATGCAACGTTCGGCATAGAGCAGGGGTGCAAAACTCATTTCCTGCAGAGTTTAGCTTCAACCCCAATTAAACACACCTGATCCAGCTCATCAAGTCCTTCAGGCTTATTTGAAAACTATGTTGGAGCAGGGTTGGAACTGAACTCTGCAGGGCTGTGGCCCTCCAGGAACGGATTTCTACATCCTTGGCATAAAGTCTATTGCAGAGGTCTTCAACCCTATGGGGACCCACTGTCCTGCAAAGTTTAGCTTTAACCATAATCATACACACCTGAACCAGCTAATCAAGTTCTTCAGGATCACTTAAAAATCACAGACAGGGTATTCCAGAAAGGTTAAATTACTGTAACATGTAGCTACCCTGAACTCTCGGTTGATTAACCCAAACCTTGCTTATGGGGATTCTGAAAAAGTGGTCTGGAGAAGGTTCAGTCAATCCAGAGAATGAAACTCAGAGTTAATGGTGACCACACAAAGACATTCTCTACCGAACACCTAATCCAGGATTCACCATGGAAATGGACCCTAAGAAGAAACATGCCCTACTTCTTCTTTCTTCTTCTTTTGTTTAATTAATTTTGTTTAATTAATAAAATCTCCACTTACGGGGCAGTTGTGCAATTATTTTCTTAATGTTATCTTTTATGACCAAATTATTGTGAAAGCGCAATTCCGGGAGTGGAAAGTTCTGATCTACTGATGACGTGCAAATTAAAGAACACAGACGCAGCAGGATCACTTCCATAATGACCAACGCAATCTACCAAGAGCAGCAGAAATTAGCCTCTGGTATATGACATGTTTTTTTGTGCGGTAAATACTTTGATCAACGCTGCAGCCGCCTTACGATCACACGTGCCATCAAAGTACCGCGAGAGCAAAACGAGACCAGCCACCTAGATCAAAACATTGCAAAACGGTTTTTAAACGGAAACAATGGTGTGTTGAACACCCTGTTTTGATGACGCAAGAGTTGCTACTATGGCAGCTGAGAAGGCCATTCTTTGTGTTCTTTTCAAAGAATTTTCAGAGCCTGATGAAATCGGTATAAATACGTGTTTAATACTGCAAAATATGCTCAATATTACAGTCACTGCCCTTGCCATCCAGAATAAAAGAGAACATCCCAATCGAGTGAAAGGATTTGTGGAAACTGTGGTTCCTAATTATTGTGATCCAACATTTGCCTCGCATTTCAGGATGAAAAGACAAACATTTCAGATGAAGGATAATCCACTTCTTACCTCCGAGACTGTGTTATGATCTATATGACCTTATTATTTTTATTGTGAGTATTAGGCTTATCATTATTGATGATCAATATTGTTGTGCTATGATATTGTAATATTTAACATTATATAATCAGAGGATAATAGAAACATTTATAAAAGTGTCACTCATTTTCTAACTCCCCTAGAGTTAAAGAGTTGAGTTTTACTGTTTTCGAATCCATTCAGCCGATCTCCGGGTCTGGCAGTACCACTTTTAGCATAGCTTAGCATCGTTCATTGAATCTGATTAGACCGTTAGCATCTCGCTCGAAAATGACCAAGGAGTTTCGATATTTTTCGAAACCGACGGAAAATGAAAAGTTGCGATTTTCTAGGCCGATATGGCTAGGAACTATACTCTCATTCCGGCGTAATAATCAAATTCATCATTCAAAATCATTTAAATAGAAACAATATCGAAACTTTTTGGTCATTATCATTTTTAATCTGACTAATCAGATTCAATGAACTATGCTAAGCTATGCTAAAAGTGGTACCGGCAGACCCAGAGATCGGCTGAATGGATTCGAAAACGGTAAAACTCAACTGTTTAACTCTAGGGGAGCTGGAAAATGAGCCTATTTTCAAAAAAAGTGGAGTGTTCCTTTAACACCGCTTGGTTTATATACATGTTGTTGCTGATTGGGCTGACATTTTTGACACACCGCCCAAACAAGAGAAAACGTATCTCAAACCCTGTTGCACACCGTTTCCAGGAAACATGTAGTTCAACCCGGAAAACGTAGCAAAATATTGCGTACCGTTTTGAGCTTGAACGTGCCCCAGGTGCTGCAGTTGCTCAAAATCAGCTACAAAAGCCTTGATGACCACACACTTTATTCTCATTGGTCAGATTCTGTGATGACAAGTACAACGTGTGTTGCGTGTGTTTTTTTTTTTCTTAGACAAGTTCCTGTATTTAACCAATCTTGATATTGAATATCTGATATTCAAAACATTGGAATTTCAGTTGCATCCACTTATTCAGCTACAATCAACACAAAAATTGTGTGGTCTGCCACGAATGGCGTTGGTTCAGCACACTACGGAAAGCACAAAGTGTCCGTGTTATTACCTTAGAAAGAGCCATTTCTATCTCATACACCACCGGTCCCCCCTCCATGTCAAGTCGCCGTTATGTGCCGGCATGTTTCTACAGTAGCCCTAAATCGACAAACACTCTAGAGAGCGCAGTTAGTCACCTTGTTGTTCTTCTTCTAAATCGTTCGTGTTTTTAGAGGCAGCTTGCATCGTCACTATGTTGAATACGCATGAAGAAGAATTAGTAGTAGTAGAAGTACAGTAGAAATAGTAGTAGGAGCAGAGACTGTTTTGTGTTAGAAATAAGAAGAAACCTCACTCAAGCTTCTCTCTGCTCTCTCAGACTACGACATGTCAGCCAGACAGCCACCGTAGCTTCTCCGAAAAGGAGGGGGTGTGAGGGGTGTGCACCGGTAGTTGCAGTTCTCAACCTCACTGCTAGATGGCGCTAAAATGTACACACTTTCAGTAAATCTTGACGGTAGTTTTTTAACGCCAAAAGAGGGTTTGCGCTGACACAAGCTGTTAGTAAATCTGGCCCTAAATCTTTAATGTTTTTGTATTACTGTGAACAAGAATAAGGCCTATAGTGTTTATTTGATGCTAATTAATTATAAGTTAAAAAGAAAGATTGAGTGAACTAAAAAAAAAAATCTGTCTGTGCTTGCAAAGATTTTTTGTTTAGCCATTTTGCTTCCACATTTCTTGCTTCTTGCAAGGTGAGATTTATCATATATGTATTTTTATTATAGATATACACTACCGTTCAAAAGTTTGGGATCGGTACGATTTTTAATGTTTTTAAAAGAAGTTTCGTCTACTAACCAAGACTGCATTTATTTAATTAAAAATACAGTAAAAACAGTAATATTGTGAAATATTATTACAATTTAAAATAACTTTTCTATTTGAAAATATTTGAAAATATAATTTATTCTTGTGTTGGCAAAGCTGAATTTTCAAGCATCATTACTCCAGTCTTCAGTGTCACATGGTCCTTCAGAAATCATTCTAATATGCTGATTTGCTGCTCAAGAAACATTTATTGTGTACAATTGTACAAAATATTTGAGTACAATATTTTTTTCAGGATTCTTTGATGAATAGAAAGTTCAAAAGAACAGCATTTATTTGAAATATAATCTTTTGTAACATTATAAATGTCTTTACTGTCACTTTTGAATGATTTAATGCATCCCTGTTGAATTAAAGTATTCATTTCTTTAATTTCTTTTCAAAAAAATTAAAATAAAAATTCTTACTGTCCCCAAACTTTTGAACGGTAGTGTATAATGTTACAAAAGCTTTGTATTTCAGATAAATGCTGTTCTTTTGAACTTTTTATTAATCAAGGAATCCTGAAAAAAAAAGTACACAACTGTTTTCAACATTGATAATAATCAGAAATGTTTCTTGAGCAGCAAATCAGCATATTAGAATGATTTCTGAAGGATCGTGTGACACTGAAGACTGGAGTAACGATGCTGAAAATTCAACTTTACCATCACAGGAATAAATTACTTTGTAAAATATATTCAAATAGAAAACAGTTATTTTAAATTGTAATAACATTTCGAAATATTCCTGTTATTACTGTATTTTTAATTAAATAAATGCAGTCTTGGTTAGCAGACGAAACTTCTTTTAAAAACATTAAAAATCATACCGATCCCAAACTTTTGAACGGTAGTTTATACATTATATAGACAACTCTTTGAGTGCAGATCCACAATGTGTGAGATGAGAATAAATAAAATAAATTAGAGTAAAACAAACATTGCTTTATGTTATAATAGTGCTTTATAATCACACACACACACACACACACATATATATGTATGTATATATATATTGTGCGAAATCTGTCAAGCCCACTAGAGCCACATTGATAAGGCTATGTCTAATTACATAGGCCTACCCTGAAAGTTACCTCAGGTTTTGTAACCAAAAGTTGAGTTTATCCACTTACTCTAAGTAAACTTACCCAGGTTTGTTTCAAATGGATGACTTTATGTAATCTGTTGACGCCAACGCGTGATACACAGCAGATGTCCATTGGCAAAGCATAAATGCTGAGCAAAACTGCACATTTATTTAATCAATAGCAATCAAGCAAGTTATTGTTGTGGAAAAGAACACTTGTGAGACTTAGCACAGTGGCCTTATTATCAAGACAACAATATTTGCCTTTGTTGCATTGTGCTGCAGGTTACAATGCCTATTCAGTGATATGTAAATTCTGACATTGGCCTTGCAAACCATTACTAGTACAAGAAAGATAACTTCAATACACAGCCATGTTTGAGCACTGCATGCTAAGCATTTCAAGCTCTTTACATTTAAAGGGAGAGTTGAACAATGAAACGTCATCATTTGTTGAACATTATATTGTTCTAAAACCACATACAGCTCTGGAAAAAGACCACTGGAAAATTAACAGTTTCTCTGTATTTACTATTTATATGTATGTATATAAATAGTCTTAGTAGGCATCTAGGCAAGTTTTGGAACAACTTGTTTTTCATGGGATGAAGTAGTTTAAAGAAACTCTCACTTCCCTGTCTCCCTGCCAATGGTTAAATAAATATTATGATTATGTATACAAGCATTTTTAAAATGCAGGACATTTGGTAACAGAGTATGGCAGCGCTTAACCTCGGCACAGACTGGTTGTATACACAGCAATCCGGGAGACAGATAAATCCTCTGCCTGTATTAACTTCAGATGGAATTAGTTCAAGAACATTTTGTGAAATGGGAGCAAGCCAAGCTTCAGTCCAACAGTCCCATGTTGCAATTAACAGTCAAAGTTCCAGTCTTAAAAATGGAAACACTGGTTACTCATACTAAAAGACAAGAATAAACGTATCAATCAGAGATAATTTGTTTCACCAGAGTTTCGAAAGAAAAACACATTGCAATGTTAACATCAGGAACAGCAATGTGCAGGAAAAACACAGAAAACATTCCAGATGCATATGGGGAAGAGCTTGCCATTCTTCTACTGTTTACTCTTGGATTGGGAGCTGGCAGACATCCCAACTTATTATATGTTTCAGATTTAACTGAACACTGATTGTTTCAAGCAATCAGTGGCCTGATGAAATAATGCAAATTTAATGAATGACAAAATTTGCCTGTTATGGTTATTACAATTGAAATAGACAATATTTTTACTTTTTCTGAAGAAAATGTGATACTTGCTAATGCAAATCATTGTCATGATGGATGGTGGATGATTGCCAAGATTCGGTTGCTAAGGTGTTCTGAGTTTTTAGTGCATTGCTGGGTTGTTGCAAGCTGGTCAAACGTGATCTCTAGTGATTGTAGGTATTCGTAGCGTACTATAAAGTGTGGTTCCAGCGCACATACATTTTGCATGTTTGCATACACTAAAACATACAGCATTTTACATATGGAACATTGTATATTTACATAGGGGCATGCAAATGTTTATGAATATGAGCTTTATATTATCATTTATTGTACTATATGAGTGAAAAGCATGATGTATCAATACTCAACAAAAACATATACAAATTCTTTAGAGTTTGTCTAAAGGTTCAGATTTGTTTATAATTTAATTTACAACCAGCTGTTTGTTCTTAAAAGATATTAATGTGTTTCTAAAAAGAGACTTTTATTTGATTACATATGTACAAATAAACCATGCCTCTATAGAGTTGCCAATAAAAATAAATTAGTCATAATAATGTCATGTAATACATTTAAATGTGTGTTTATAAGATAAAAACAAATGTGTATCATGGAATTACACAACTACAGTTACATCTTTTATAACAGCCTCTTGCCTTTTGACTGACAGGATGGATGTTGCTTAACAGTATGACAACTGCCACACAGAGTATACATTACACTATGTGTGGACATTGCAATTTGAAAAACAGTCCAAGCGACAACATGTGAAGAGTTTGTTTTGAAAAGTAACACCATGACAAGGTATGCACGAGCCAAAGATTGTCACTTCTCGCTACCAGTTTCTAATACAAACATTTGGATTTACCTTTGGAGCAAATGGCATTTTAGCAAATTCTTTCTTCTCTCATATTTTCCTGGTCTCTATTTTGTTCTCTATATAGCCTATTTAGGAAAATACCTTCTGCTTTCAATGAGGTTATGCAACCTGTCGCCCAAGGCTATGTTGTACTGATAAGAATAACGTAAGTGGAACAGTTTTTTCCTTTGTTGATCAAAACCTTCATTATGGCTCTGAGAAAGGGCTTGTCATCATGTTTATAAAGAGATCAAAGTGGTTGTTGTGGCTTATATTTCATTCAGAGTGTTTGAATTCATAGGGTTCCATGGCCACTGGGATATGTTTCATCTGTGATCTTTTAGACCAGGTGGCGGATAACACGCATATGTTTCATCATATCATTTGGCTGTCTATCAAGAAAGTCGAAATACAGCATATAGTGTGAACTGGGCTCACAATAGATCATCCCATTCATCCATGAGGTGTGGTTTGAGCAGTGTTAGCACATTGCTTAAATTGCATGCCAAAGATGCTGTCAGACTGCATAAGGAGAATATATGTTGAAATTGAGGGTTGTTTTGTGTGTGTTTGCACAAGATTAATACAGGGAGATATGTGTAAGTGTTTAATGTTTTTTTTATGTTAGGTTTTATAGGGGTTTCTGTTACTGTTGCAGGAAAAAAGGAACAGGATCTATGTGCAGCAAATTTTAATAAGTAAATCAAAATAATAAAAAAACACAGGCATCTAGGCAAACTTAAAGAACTGGAACAGAACAACCTCAAACATAGAAAATAACAGACAAAGGGCAACTGAAACCTAAGGCTATATATACAAACACGAGTCAAGTCACCTTTATTTATGTAGCATTTTATACAATACAGATCGTTTCAATGCAGTAATAATTATACAAATACAGTGAAAATTATTCAACGATGCAAACAGTTTTGTAGTTACCTACAGTTCATTTAATCTGTACAGCATCTCTAAAGAAAATTGTGTTTTTGTTCAGTACAATCAAATCAATAATATTGTTAAATATTAAGTGTACCAACTAAGAAAGCCAGAGGCGACAGTGCCAAGGAACCCAAACTCCATCAGGTGACAGAATGGAAAAAACCTTGGCAGTTCTCCTCCTCTACAATGAACACAGTGTTGTAGTGATTTTGGACTAACCTCACTCGAGGGTACCACAAATTTAGTGGTTTATGGTCTTAAATATTAATATTTTGTATTAATATTAATATTGAGTCAGATGATTCCTATAAAATATAAGTTCATCATCTGACCAATCTGATTTGTGAGATATTGTTAACTTGTAGAGCCTTTAACTGTAATATCAACACAAGGAAGACACAAGTGTAATAAATGTTTATTAAGACTTTATTAACAAAGTATAGACAAGAGTAACTAACAACTACTGAATGGATGCAAAAAGATTAATAAATGCAAGTGAATGAGTAGGATGTTACTATGGCAGTTACAAGTTAACCTTGTGGAAAGATAAACTGTAGTTTATCTAGACGAAATAAGGTAATCCTTATTCTGAATTCAACAAATAAACCAAGAGATTATTTGTTATTAACTGATATCAGCTATGCAAAATCTAATGCAAATTAGATAATCATATACTGACAATATACACTAATGCCAAGGTCTCTAGAAAGAGGTTTGGTAAGTGATAGTTACGTCTGCCTGCTGAATCTGAGTGGTGACGTCTTCCACTTGTTGAGCTGAGCAGCGTTGGAGCGGGAAGAAAGGAGTTGGAATCCGTTTCACAGGCTTGAACACGAAGTACTTGCGAACATTGAACTCCTGGAGCACAGAGAAGGTCCTTTTCCTGGAACACGCAGAAGAAGAAGCCTTGAAGGTTCTGATGTCTGTGCAGACGATCCTTATTCTCTGGAACATGCAGATGGAAGGATCTTTAGATTCTGAACTCAGTGCAGATCCGGGCAGTCTGGAACATGCAGATCTGGAGGATCTCTGGTAAGAGGATTTTGAAGTTGGTGCAGAAGATATTTTGAAGATGGGGGGCTAAGCTTGTAGTCGTTGTCTCTGGTGCAGTTTTCAAACTCCCCAAATTCACTTCTTGCAGAACTTACTTGTTTCTCTCTTTAGAGCTTCAGAGTCTTGAGAGAGCAACTTCACAACTCTGTAGAGTTGGACTTAGCTTAGCATATCTTGGGACCGGAACCTTGAACCGGGACTGGAACAGGAACTGGAGCCTGGAACCAGAACAGGAAATTGCAGCAACCCAACTGGAACAATTCTCTGTCTCAGAGACACGCCTGTTAATCTGTCCCAAGAAGGAGGGAGATGCAAATTGACACCTTTCAGATCCAGTGTTTTGATTGGCTGATGCTGTCAGAGGTGGCCACTGGATGGCCTCTCTCTTGCATGAGGTTGATTTGCAGAGCTTAAAGTTCATGTTTAGAACAATATCCTTAAGGTTTTTCCTATGCATAATTCACTTTCCAAACCAATTTCAGATTAACTTAGGCATCATGCTAAAAACAAAAAGTCCAAACATCATTTGGTTATGTTGAACTACCTATGCATTCATGTATACCTTAATAGCCGGCCACCGCACAGATATCGGCAATGGAAACGCCACAGGACCACGCCCACGAGGAGGTCATACCTCTCATGGAATGCGCTCTCACACCCAAGGGGCATTGAAGGCCTAAGGAGGAGTAAGCGTCTGGAAAGTATCCATCTAGAAAGTCTGGGCTTCGTGACTGGAAGACCTTTTGTGTGGCCACCGAAGCAGACAAAAAGCTGTTCCGCCTGACGAAAGGAGGAGGAACGGTCAATGTAAGACCTCAGGGCTCTAATAGGACAGAATAGGTTCAACTCCTGTTCATCCTGAGAAGGAGGAAGAGCGGAGAGAACAACCATCTGCGCCCTAAAGGGGGTAGATAGGACTTTCGGGACATATCCATGTCTCGGTTTTAGGACGACTTTGCAGTCGTTAGGCCCGAACTCAAGACACGAGGGGCTCACAGAGAGCGCCTGTAAATCTCCCACACGCTTAACAGATGCTAAAGCTAGCAGCAAGGCAGTTTTCAGCGAAAGGGGTTGTAGGTCGGCAGTCTGGATTGGTTCAAAGGGAGGGCCTTTAAGGCCTCTAAGAACCACAGAAAGATGAGTAGAGGGAGTAGAGACATCTTGTAGACGGAGCTCTGGCCTGAGAGATAGTGTTTAAGACATTCTCAGGAAGGCTTGCAGGCTACCATTGAGAAACCACACATGAAGGTCCCACAGCTTGGGTCTGGGGTGCCATATTGTCCCTCTCGCTTTGGATAGAAGGATTGGCCATTGCTCCAGGGACGATAGCCGAGATAGGTCCGAGAACCATGGTTGGGTCCTCCAAAGAGGAGCCACCAGGAGGACTTTGTGAGCACCTTCCCTGACTCGTCTGATTACTTGGGGAATCAGCATGATCGGGGGAAAAGCATAAAGGAAGAGGCTGGGCCAGTAGTGGGCCAGCGCATCCCTGGCTTTCGAGAAATATATTGGGCAGTGATGATTGTCTTCTGAGGCAAAGAGGTCGACCTCTGCCTTCCCGAAGATGCCCTAAATTCTCTGGACTGAGCGGGGGTGGAGTGACCATTCCTCTGAGGGAAGGTTGCTCCGGGACAACATGTCCGTCCCTATGTTCAGCACGCCCTGTATGTGTGCTGCTCTCAACGAGAGCAGGTTGCACTGGGCCCACTCTAGGATGGTTTTTGCAAGAGTGAAGAGGGGCTTTAAAGAGAGGCCGCCCTGGTGATTTATGAAGGACACCACCGTCATGTTGTCTGATCTGACCAAGACGTCGTGACCCACCAGGAGAGGAAGGAAAACCTGGAGAGCTCGATATACCGCCATCATTTCCAGGCGGTTGATATGTAGCTAGCTTTCCAGGCCGTTCCAAGCACCAAAGGCCGGACGGTTGTCGTACAGAGCTCCCCAACCCATCTTGGTTGGCATCTGTGAAGACGACCTTCCTCTTGTCAATCGCCCCAATTGCCACACCCTGGTTCCTGGTACCAGCAAGGGTTCGCCCAAGGGGCCAGGGTTGTGACACATGCCTGGTTCACCTTGAGCGAGCAACGGCCATGTTGCCAGGCTAGGGGCGGGACCCGTGGTTTCAGCCAGAGCTGCAGAGGGCGCATGTGAAGCAAGCCCAGCTGCAGAGCCGGAGATGCTGAACTCATCAGACCTAGCATCCTCTGAAACATTCTGAGCGGCAGAGAAGCCCCGGGCGTAAAAGTTTGTATGAGCTGCTGAATGGGCAGAGAACGCTCTGGAGTGACTGTGGCCCTCATGTGGGTCGAGTCTAAAATTATCCCCAGGAATGACACACGTTGGCTGGGAGATAACGAGCTCTTTGTAAAATTGACCCTGAGCCCCAAGCACTCAAAGTGGTTGAGGATGATGGATCTGTGGGATATTAGCTCCACTTCCGACTGGGCCAGAATAAGCCAGTTGTCGAGGTAGTTCAGTATGCGCACACTCATCTGTCTCAGAGGGGAGAGAGCCGCATCCATGCACTTCGTAAAAATGCGGGGAGCCAGAGATGGCCCGAATGGAAGGACCGTGTTTTGATATGCCACCCCTTCGAAGGCGAATCTCAAGAATCGCCTGTGATGGGGGGCTATCTGGATGTGAAAATAAGCGTCTTTCAGATCCAGGGTAAAGAACCAGTCCCCCGGGCGTATTTGCTTGAAGATCTGCTTCAAAGTGATCATTCTGAATGAGCGCTTTATCAGGGCCCTGTTCAGATGTCTGAGATCGAGAATGGGTCTGAGACCACCATCCTTTTTGGGAACGAGGAAGTACCTGCTGTAAAAAGACTCGCTCAGAGCTGGAGGAACCACCTCTATGGCTCCTTTCGCCAGCATGGGGTTTTCCTCGGAACGCAGGACATGCGTACCCTTGCTTTCCACAGAGGTTTGGACCACGGCGTTGAAAAACGGGGCCCTTTGAGCAAATTGGAGTACATTATTTATTATGTTCAGAACCCAAGCTGACACTCCGGGAATGGTTTGCCAGGCCTCAGCCCGTGTGGCGAGGGGCTGAATTGGTTCTGGTTCGCTGTGAGGGACTGTGGTGCATGTATGGGGCGGAAGAGGAAATTTGCTCTTTTTGAGTATGTTTGTTTTTTTATTATGTCCGCTATCACAGCGGTGCACTACCAGGGCGTTTGAACAGGCTCTGTGCAGGCAACAAACACTTTTTCTTGAGCACCCGGAACCGAACAGGGTGACAGGAAAGCTAGGCGAGGCATTTTCGAGGGAAGTCCAGCCACGGCTGGACTTAGCCTCCTCTTCTTCCTCTCTTGGACATCAGGCCAACTTCTGAGGCGCAGGGTCCAGCACTATCTTGGGCCGGGGTCCCTGTCGCATCAGAGGAGGGTGGCGCCTAGCAGAGCGCGAGCGCCGTCTGTGCTCAGAACATGGCGCGGGCTTAGTGGCTGGCGGCTTGTCTTTAGGCGGCTGCTGCTGAGCTGGCACTGACTTAGGGGGGCTCGAAGCAGAGGAGCTGGAGCATTTTGGCAAAAAGTGTCGCATGGCCTGGGACGACTTTTGTGCCACTGTGAAGCGCTCGGCGAAACCATCGACTACGGGCCCAAAAAGACCAGTGGGGGAGACTGGCGAGTCAAGGAAGACGAGTTCCTTGTTCACGTCCTGGATCTCAGTCAGGTTGAGCCATAAGTGGCGCTCCATCACCACCTGGCTGGTCATCGTGGTCTTCGTGGCACGTAGGGCCAAGTCCGTGGCGCTATGCAGCTCTTTGAAGGTGGCTGAGTCGTGCCCAGCCTCATCCAGGTCTCAGAGGAGCTTCGCTTGGTACACCTGGAGTACCGCCATGGAGTGTAAAGCAGAAGCTGCCTGACCGGCCGAGGTGTACGCCCGTCCAGAGAGGGCCGAGGTGGTACGGCAGGGCTTGGATGGGTGGGCGGCCTTCACCTTCCATCCAATGGCAGCGGGCGGACACAGGTGTGTGGCCACAGCTTCATCCAGGCAGATTTTCATATCCTTTCTGCCCGGTGCCGTCAACAGAGGTGAGAGCATGAGAGGCAGAAGGATGCAGGTGGGCAGAGTAGGGAGCAGGCCATGACTTGGTGAGCTCATCATGCACCTCTGGAAAGAAGGGAGCTGACCGCTGAGGAGGCGCTTGGCGATGTCCAGGCAGGAACTACTCGTCTAAGTGGCTGCATGTGGGTTCCTCAGCTCTTCATCAGATCCCCCGAACGAGACCAAGTCGCTCGCAATGGCAGAGGGGCGTTGGTCTGGGCGGGAGAAATGGACAGAGGAAGCCTCTCTATGTGGAGAGAGTGAGGCATACAAGACCTGAGCCGAAGTGAGCTCACTCTCATCTGAGAGCTGGGATCCTCTGCCCCACTGTTTTTTCCTCACAGGCTCCTTGGAGAAACCACTCGTCTTCGCAGAAGCAGGCGGCGAAGCAGCCTGTGGTTAGGTCGGGGGTGGGCTGCAAGTCTATGCTGCATGTTGCTTAACTATACACTTGCTTACATGCAAGTAATAGTAATAGTCTCTTTGCTAGCTGCAATAGTAAATGCAACTGTGCTATAGCTAGCAGTTAACCGCTAAAGATTTGAGTAACTATGATGTTAACACAGTCAAATATGAGTTAGCTTTGTCAATATTTCAATTTATTTGCACATAACATGCTTGTGTAATACAAAATCAAAATGTAAAGTTCTAAACTTAAACATATTTTTTTATGTAACAGATGGTAATACTGTCATAACGTGTCCCGTGGTGATCAAGGGGAGGTGGTAGATAGGCTCAGAACTCAGATGCCATCCAAAGAGGACTTTAATTAAATGCCAGTGGAGAAGTAGAAGTAGGAGTGTGCATATTCACAGTAAACATAACAAAAAAAAATACCAACAAAATTACGAAACTTTACAAAAAAAAAATAAAAAATACATTTAACTCAGTGCACACTTTGACATATAAACAACAAAAGAAAACAAATTGCTACAGGCAGTAAAATCTACATAGACACTTTAAGCAGTATGCCCCCGCCTTTTTCCTCCCAAGATTCAGTTTAGACTGGCTTATATATGCTGCGTTCACGCCACCTCGTATTTACCGGAATCTTGAAATGACAACACGTGACGTTATATTCGTAGCTGTTCACGTCCTTTTGGTCCTTGGACTGGGAATTATGCGTTTCCATGGTACCACTATCAACGCCTAAATGAATCTACAGCGGTCAGGTGGTACAGCGACCACGTGGTACATGTGGGAGCTTTCAGAAAACTCCCAGCTCACAAGCTGCAATTACGAGCTCTATGAGGACGTGAACGCTTTTTACAAGCTAGAATCTCATAACTACAGGAATTACGAGGCCGCGTGAACACACCTATAGCCTAAGACAGACTCATTACACGCCAGACCATACCAACTGCAGGGGCATCAATACCAGAAGCCTTTGAAGCATAAACACATGATCATTTAACCATTTAGACCATTAAACTTCAAAAATACATAAAATAAACACATAAATACAATTCTTCAACATAAACAAAATGTAAACAACCCCATAAGACATCCCTTAATGTCTACATCATCAAGGGTTAAGCCCCCCTCCCTATTAGTAGAAATGGTTTAACCCAACACAACAAAAAGGGAAGCTGTAGTCCCGCCTCCTCCTTTGAGAAGTCACAGGACCAGGATATGGTGAGTACACAGCATGCAAGGTAACTGTTTGCAATATAGAAATATATACAGACTTGAAATAATAAATACATAACTACAACTTGTCTCTGTGTGGTTAATGGGGAAAAATATATCATGGGGCACTATGGTAGACATAACCCGATGCGATGACCACTGATATGTGCACTTATCTGCAATCAACACAAACCACATGATACCTTAAACTGTATTACAAATTAATGTTAAAGGATAATGATCCAGATCAAACATAGTTATATATAAAGCCTAATAAACTGCACCATAGTCAACAGAAATACAAAAACATTAATAGCAAATGTAAAGAGACCTAAAACAGTTGTTTGTACAGACTTCACATGCTTCCGCTATCGCGGTAGTGATGACGTCACCCTAGCACCCGTCATCACAAATACTTTTTAATTCAATAGTCCACTTTAGACATTCTACTAACTATAAGTAACTTTGCATCTGCATGCATCAACTACCAGTTTTAGGCCTGGTTTCACAGACAGGGCTTAGATTAAGCCAGGATTAGGCTTTAGTTCAACTAGGACATTTAAGAAGCTTTTATACACATACCTTAGAAAAATAGGTTATTGATGTGTATCTTGAGACAAAACAATAGCACTGACATAAGATAGCACTAAGATAGCTCTGTGCAAGTTGCTTTCAGTTAAAACCGCTCAAACATGCATTTTAGTCTAGGACTAGCTTAAGCCTTGTCTGTGAAACCGGGAGTTAAGAGTATTAGTAGACTGCCTGCTTAATATTTGCTAATACTTTATTTTAATGGTCTCTCAACAGACATTCTACTGACTATAAGTAACTTTGCAACAACAATGTCACCTTAAGCATCGGGTATACTTCACTTTCCGTGCCCAGACGCGTCTCACGTGCAGTCGTGTCCGCGCATCTTTAAAAAGTATACTAAACCAAGGATGCGCGCGGATGACCGAGTTCGCCACATGCGCAGTACAATTTTTTCTATACTTTTACCACCAGACATCGTGTCATCAACCGGACATTCGCTGGGCAGGATCAGAAAAGAAAAATAGTGCATCCACCATTGCAACATAGTTCAGAAGATACACCAAGAGAACAGGAATCAAAACCGATGGAGAAAGCATGCTTTTGAGTTTACTCGTCTTGTTTTTTAATTGCTCTTTACACACTCTTCTTCGACGACTGCACATTGTGCTCAGTACTGTGCGTATTGCCACTTCTGTCCTGCTTGCGCATGCGCTGTTGCACGCGCACCGTCTGCGTGGTCTCGAAATTTGGGCTGCACCCGAACGAACGCGGACGGCCGAAGTATACCCGGGGCTTTACTCCGCTAACCCTAACCCTGAACCTAACCTAACAGTCTAAAGGCCGGAACACACCAAGCCGACGCCGACGAACTAGTGGTGATGAAAGCAGACTGCGGGGTTGGTTCACGTCGGCAGCGTCTGTGTCCAAAGGTTCCCTGACACACCAAACCAACGCTCGATAGCCGAAGGCCAAGTAGCACGTCATTCTGCGCCTGCGCAAAATGAAATGCCTTTCTGTACCAGCAGGTGGCAGTAGCTGAACGGCCAATCAGAATGATCAGATGGCCCGACGGACAGACGAGCTCCGACGCCGATTCAACATTTCGAATTGGCCGAAAAAAACCGACGAGGACCAACTTCAGCAGACGGTGTGGAACACACTGAGAAAACTTAGTTGGCCGACGAATAAAAACTGCCCGACGGCCGACCATCGGCTTGGTGTGTTCCGGCCTTAACGTGATGACATGTAGTTGCAAATTAATGAAAGTTAGTGGACATTTAGTTGCAAAGTTACTTACAGGGTCTTCTCAAAAAATTAGCATATTGTGATAAAGTTCATTATTTTCCATAATGTAATGATAAAAATTAAACTTTCATATATTTTAGATTCATTGCACACCAACTGAAATATTTCAGGTCTTTTATTGTTTTAATACTGATGATTTTGGCATACAGCTCATGAAAACCCAAAAGTCCTATCTCAAAAAATTTGCATATTTCATCCGACCAATAAAAGAAAAGTGTTTTTAATACAAAAAAAGTCAACCTTCAAATAATTATGTTCAGTTATGCACTCAATACTTGGTCGGGAATCCTTTTGCAGAAATGACTGCTTCAATGCGGCGTGGCATGGAGGCAATCAGCCTGTGGCACTGCTGAGGTGTTATGGAGGCCCAGGATGCTTCGATAGCGGCCTTAAGCTCATCCAGAGTGTTGGGTCTTGCGTCTCTCAACTTTCTCTTCACAATATCCCACAGATTCTCTATGGGGTTCAGGTCAGGAGAGTTGGCAGGCCAATTGAGCACAGTAATACCATGGTCAGTAAACCATTTACCAGTGGTTTTGGCACTGTGAGCAGGTGCCAGGTCGTGCTGAAAAACGAAATCTTCATCTCCATAAAGCTTTTCAGCAGATGGAAGCATGAAGTGCTCCAAAATCTCCTGATAGCTAGCTGCATTGACCCTGCCCTTGATAAAACACAGTGGACCAACACCAGCAGCTGACATGGCACCCCAGACCATCACTGACTGTGGGAACTTGACACTGGACTTCAGGCATTTTGGCATTTCCTTCTCCCCAGTCTTCCTCCAGACTCTGGCACCTTGATTTCCGAATGACTTTGGACCACTGAGCAACAGTCCAGTGCTGCTTCTCTGTAGCCCAGGTCAGGCGCTTCTGCCGCTGTTTCTGGTTCAAAAGTGGCTTGACCTGGGGAATGCGGCACCTGTAGCCCATTTCCTGCACACGCCTGTGCACGGTGGCTCTGGATGTTTCTACTCCAGACTCAGTCCACTGCTTCCGCAGGTCCCCCAAGGTCTGGAATCGGTCCTTCTCCACAATCTTCCTCAGGGTCCGGTCACCTCTTCTCGTTGTGCAGCGTTTTTTGCCACACTTTTTCCTTCCCACAGACTTCCCACTGAGGTGCCTTGATACAGCACTCTGGGAACAGCCTATTCGTTCAGAAATTTCTTTCTGTGTCTTACCCTCTCGCTTGAGGGTGTCAATGATGGCCTTCTGGACAGCAGTCAGGTCGGCAGTCTTACCCATGATTGCGGTTTTGAGTAATGAACCAGGCTGGGAGTTTTTAAAAGCCTCAGGAATCTTTTGCAGGTGTTTAGAGTTAATTAGTTGATTCAGATGATTAGGTTAATAGCTCGTTTAGAGAACCTTTTCATGATATGCTAATTTTTTGAGATAGGAATTTTGGGTTTTCATGAGCTGTATGCCAAAATCATCAGTATTAAAACAATAAAAGACCTGAAATATTTCAGTTGGTGTGCAATGAATCTAAAATATATGAAAGTTTAATTTTTATCATTACATTATGGAAAATAATGAACTTTATCACAATATGCTAATTTTTTGAGAAGGACCTGTATAGTTAGTACAATGTCTAAAGTGGATTAACCGATAACTCAGTTACCTCTAGTAACTTATTAGGGTTTACAGTGTAAACATTTTTAATTGATGCCAGATATCTTTGGCAGCCCTAAAATCCTAAAACAAAAATGAGAACTAAATAAACTGAAACTAGAAAACTAAACTAAAACTAACAACAACAGATTTAAAACTTACCCAAAAAGACTAAGTGAAAGTAAATAGACTTTCTTTTTTTAAATAAAAACTAATTCAGAACTATAATATTCCTGGTTCTCAGTGGTTGTTAACTTACAGTACTAACTCACTGATTGTCTGATCCCTATATGAAAAAAAAACCTAATCCAATGTGTGATCAAGTGTAATAGTGATTCTATTTTAAACACAGTATTGATTTGAAGCAACTAAATGACTACTTATTTGAGACAAAAAAAAAAAATCCACATCTTCTTAGGCCTATATTGTACCTCTGGTGCAGCTGTACACATAGTCTTCTTCAGGGTCTCGCTGTAAGGGCCAGATATAACAATAATAATGGCTGTTTATCTAAGCCTTGGAAGCCATGCATTGACCTGCCAATGACCAGCTATGTCCTGGGAAGCAGAGGAAATTTAATGAAACTGTGGTATGAGTGTTTGGCCTGAACAATGTGGGCAAAGCTTTACAAACCCAAAACCAACCCAAAACTTTTCATTTCAAAATACTGCTTGGCTCCTAAACTACTAATAAGCAGAGTTTTCAGAGTTATTTCTAAACAACTTTTCGTTTCTATTTTCTTGACATTTTAATGTAACAGTTGCTCTGTGCTAATGTCAGTCCTTATTTTATCATTATAACATTCAGTTTTGTAATGATATTCCTGTTGAAAAAAAAACTGCATATTCTGGTTAGGTATGTTTTGACGCATGGCAGCTGGTTTGAGCTGGTTTAAGTCAGTCCTTAGTTGGTCCTTAGCTGGTCATGAGCTGGTTTAAGGTGGTCCTAAGCAACTAGCTCCAGCCCAGAACCAACTAAGGACTAGCATAAACCAGCTCGAACCAGCTGCCAAGCTTCAAAACATACATAACCAGCATATGCTATTTTTTTTTTTCAACAAGGATAGGAGTCTGCTCATTATTATGTTAAAGGTTTTTGAGTTGTGAAGCTTGTGATAATTGCTGCTTAAGTTTCTTTTTACAATCTGGGTTTGTGAACAATTGCATGCAGAACTTATGTGGATATAAAGGAACAGTTCACCCAAAACTAAAAAATCTTTACTCACTCTCATGTTGTTTCAAACCAGTATGATTAATTTCTTTTGTTGAATGCAAACTAAAATATTTAGAATAATGTTCATGCTGCTCTTTTCCATACAATGAAAGCATGCAGGAGCTGTCAAGCTCCAAAAAAAGACAAAAGAAAATTGTCCATATCACTCATCCACCATGTCTTTTGAAGCAATACAATATCTTTGTGTGAGGGAAAGATTAAAATTTAAGTCATTATATATTATTCAAATCAGAAATGAGACCAGTGCCAGAATAATCATTGAGGTAAAATAGAGAGAAGGATAGCTCAGGAAAGGAAGAAGGAGTGGAAATCCCCTCTCAGACTCTAGGCCAAGACCTTTAGCCTAGTGGAGCGCCAAGCCTCCAATGTGGGCCCACAGCAAGTATATTTAGGCAGACTGATGAGGATTGAGGCCTGAGGCTTAGCACAGATCAGGGCAGCATTCTGTATGCAATTACATGACCATGACAGAGGAGTCACCCAGTGGGATATTAAGGTCACTGCCAAAGAAGTGATTAGTAAGGCTAAAGCAGGGTCAGAGGAGAGGAAGATGACATGAGAGAGTTCCCTCACCACAGATTTCAGAGATATTATTTGAACAGGATTGAGTGAATAAATTACTAGTCATTATTTACAAAGACTTCAGTTTTAAACCATTTCAAGAAAATAAGTTTGTCTGTTTTTCAGAGTTATACCTTTCATGTGGTCGTTGTTTTTTTTTTTGTTTTGTTTTGTTTTTTTGCTAAATGTGTATTGTCCTTAATTGTGATTTGTTGCTTCAGATGGACTTAAATTGGAGTCTGTGGAATGATTATCTGATTGCTTTAATTATGATCATGATCACCTGAGGATTTGTAGTGCATTTTCTATATTATTATTGAGAGTAAGTGAAATTGTTACACTGACGAAGGCGAACAGCCTTAACGTTTGTCAACTTATCTCCTGTGTACCATGATTTAAGTGCTTCAGAGCAGGGGAGATTTCTTTATTAGGCGACGCACCACCAAAGTGCGAAAGGGATGGATTTTTTCAATCACATTCAACCACGAACCAGAGTTACGCTAGCTGTCACTGCCAGACTGTTTGTTCTGCCTCTGGATATACGCTATAGTCCAATCAGCGTCAAGTCACGCTCTGTGGAGCACCGCCTCTTTTTTGGGCGATTTCACTCTGGCCGAAAATTGCCCAGACTGCTGCCATAGACTTTCATTCATATAACTTTTTTTTCGAACTGCAGGCACTGCAATGCAATCTCTATGGGTTCCGGGAGGGCTAGCACTAGCGTGCCTTCGTCATCATACTTAACCTTAATTTGTGCAGCGATTGGTGGATACAAACATTCCTCTATTAATAACTTTTTAAGCTAAAGTGACATCCAATAATTTTCTCAGTGCATAACTTATATTTCACAGACATATTCTCCATCTATAAATGTTATAAAGTCGAGGAAATATTTCCATTTTGCAGTCAGGAGTGGACGAGCCTTCAGGCAGCAAGCACAATCTTCCGTGAACGAGCGCCGCAGCGCTCATGCGCGCCAGACAGACAGAGTTCAATTGAACAGGAGTGCAATAATTCTGAGTAAAATACATTTTGCAAAAAATATTTGTTGTTGAAAATTAGTTTTTTTTTGGCGAACATAATTGTGCCATATATAGAATTTCGATCCTACAACTAAGTGTATTTTTCTGATAGCTGTAAAGTGACTGTTGTTGGGTAATCAAAATAGCCTAATAATTGGTGGTTTTGTTTTTATTTATTTTCATTTTTAGTTTAGTGTATTTAACTTCTGCTTTAAAAAACATTTTGTTTTTAGATTGTAATGTTACAATGTTAGAATGTAGGCCTAATGTGATTTGACCCCTTTTTGCACATTAGCCTATACTACACTGTTACATCCATGTTTGTTTTCATAGCCTTCAATGTGAACATTGTTCACTGGACAATATTGGGCAGGATGTGAAATAACATTTTAATTCAATTTAATTAAATACAGATATATATATATATATATATATATATTCAGTGGGTACAGAAAGTATTCAGACCCCCTTAAATTTTTCACTCTTTGTTATATTGCAGCCATTTGCTAAAATCATTTAAGTTCATTTTTTTTTCCTCATTAATGTACACACTGATGAGACCAAGATAGAACTTTCTGGCCTTAATTCTAAGCGGTATGTGTGGAGAAAACCAGGCACTGCTCATCACCTGTCCAATACAGTCCCAACAGTGAAGCATGGTGGTGGCAGCATCATGCTGTGGGGGTGTTTTTCAGCTGCAGGGACAGGACGACTGGTTGCAATCGAGGGAAAGATGAATGCGGCCAAGTACAGGGATATCCTGGACGAAAACCTTCTCCAGAGTGCTCGGGACCTCAGACTGGGCCAAAGGTTTACCTTCTAACAAGACAATGACCCTAAGCACACAGCTAAAATAACGAAGGAGTGGCTTCACAACAACTCTGTTACTGTTCTTGAATGGCCCAGCCAGAGCCCTGACTTAAACCCAATTGAGCATCTCTGGAGAGACCTAAAAATGGCTGTCCACCAACGTTTACCATCCAACCTGACAGAACTGGAGAGGATCTGCAAGGAGGAATGGCAGAGGATCCCCAAATCCAGGTGTGAAAAACTTGTTGCATCTTTCCCAAAAAGACTCATGGCTGTATTAGATCAAAAGGGTGCTTCTACTAAATACTGAGCAAAGGGTCTGAATACTTAGGACCATGTGATATTTCAGTTTATCTTTTTTAATAAATCTGCAAAAATGTCAACAATTCTGTGTTTTTCTGTCAATATGGGGGGTTGTGTGTACATTGAGGAAAAAAAATTAACTTAAATGATTTTAGCAAATGGCTGCAATATAACAAAGAGTGAAAAATTTAAGGGGTCGGAATACTTTCCGTACCCACTGTATATATATATATATATTTAGATCCCAGCCCTATGGCATGCTTTAAATACTGAATTTTCCCTGTTTTAGATAAGCAGTTATGATACATTATTATATCACTTGTTAAATGGTTATTTAACAATTAGCCTACATTAATTCCTGCATTTCTATTTGTTTTTGTTTTTGTTTTTTGTTTTTAGCTGCATGGAGATGGAACAGAGGGGTATTCCAGAAAGCAGGTTATGTGACATACCTGGGTATGTTTAAGAGTAAGTAAGCGGATAACCTCCGGAGCAGGTTATGTTCAAGGGTTAGTTAGCTTAAGAGGAATTCAGATGCGTATTATATTATCAATATGGTTATATTAATGTATCTAAATGTGTTATATAGTTACAGTTATATACACAATGTTATATTATACAATATATAAATGTTTATTCAATTCTTATATATGAATTTATTTTGTCATCTCACACATGGATCTGCTTTTTATCCTTTATAACAGGACATTTTCTATGCTATAATTTCTATAATAAAATACATATCATATATGTGATATCTTATTAAATAATTAGCATCAAACAAACAATATTAAGATTTAAAAATGATTGCATAACCACCCAATAGGTGGTGATGTGCACCAAGTAGGTTATGTAAATCGCCATTAAACAAAAGAAGAAGAATGAAGTAGAATGGCGCGCTTTTTCTTAGCGTCTGTTTCCATGGCGAATCATCGATTCGTCGCTCTGTTGAGAATGGCTTGTGTGTTAACCGGGAACTTACTCCCGGACGCATTTTTGGAACCAGCATACCACGAGTAAGCAAGGTTTAGGTTAATCAACCGAGAGTTCAGGGTATATGTGACAGTAAGTTAGCCCTGCTTTCTGGAATACACCCCAGGTATAGTTTCGTTTAAAGGATTAGTTCACTTTCAAAAAAAAATTTCCTGATAATTTACTTACCCCCATGTCATCCAAGATGTTCATGGATGATTCTTTCTTTCTTCAGTCGAAAAGAAATTAAGGTTTTTGATGAAAACATTCCAGGATTATTCTCCTAATAGTGGACTTCAATGACCTCCAAATGGTTGAAGGTCAAAATTACAGTTTCAGTGTAGCTTCAAAGGGCTTTAAACAATACCAGACGAGGAATAAGGGTCTTATCTAGCGAAACGATCGGTCATTTTCGAAAAAAAAATTGAAATGTATATGCTTGATATAGATAAATGATTGCCTTGTACGTGCTTCTGCTTTCCGTATTCTTCAAAAAGCTTATGCTGTATGTCCTACGCCTTCCCTATTCTACTTACGGAACGAACGTGGCGCCAGTTTTGTTTTTTCCATAAGTAGAATAGGGAAGGTGTAGGAAATATAGCGTAAGCTTTTTGAAGAATACGAAAGTGCGGTTTTGGCAGAAGGACTTACATTTTTTTCGAAAATGACCATCGTCTGGTATTGTTTAAAGCCCTTTGAAGCTGCACTGAAACTGTAATTTTGACCTTCAACCGTTTGGAGGCCATTGAAGTCCATGATAAGGAGAATAATCCTGAAATGTTTTCATCAAAAACCTTCATTTAATTTCGACTAAAGAAAGAAAGACATGAAAATCTTGGATGACATGGGGGAGAGTAAATTATTAGGAAAAATTTATTTGAAAGTGAACTAATCCTTTAACTACGGTTATAAATTATGTTGTCATCTTGCTTTTATCCACTATTGATACAAGCCTGTTGTAGCGGACCCCATCCGAATGATGGCCAAAACTTTACTGATGAGTTTTTTGAAGTTTATTGTACATCACACAAAAGATGAAGCATCTGGTTTCACTCCAGAAAATCACCGTAAGAGCTGAATAAAATGCAGTACAAGAAGTGCGCATTAAAGTCTTATCCATAAACTCTCTCACTCCCTTGCATTATCATCAACATACACAGCTAATTACACAAAAACACTTGTAACAGTAACAGTAAACAAATATATACAGACCTTATGCCTTTTCCGGGGGGAACTTAATAAACTGGTAAACTTTTTATCCATAAAACAACTCTGATGAAATGTAATAAAATGCACACTCTCCCTTTCATTACTGCCAGTATCACTTCGGAGACTATAAGCTGGATCACGAACAGTTGGTACTGATCCATCCTAGAGTAACAACTTTTTAGCAAAACCTGTTTTCTTTTGTCCCTTTGTATTGACCCTATTTCACAAAGCAGTCTGGTGTAAAATGATTCGCACAGACATAAATTAATTTAGGTATGTGGGGGCGCATTCTCTTCAAAAACAAAATGAATCCACGGCGTCTTCAGCTGCTCTGATGTCAGGAGTACATGAAGACTTATGTTCACTCTTACATCCAACAACAAAACATCTGAGTTGCTTAAGAGACATTGTTGTCGCTACAGCGGCTCCGGCCTGGAAAAAATGGCGGACAGTGTACAACTCGCTCAAGGCGGGGTCTAGCAGTCCGACAGCAGTTGTGGGCAGTGCCTGTGCGCCTGTGCTTGTGGGCAGTACACACACTGCTGACACACATTTATGTTCAAACACCAATTTTGTATAATAGGTGCCCTTCAAGTATATTTTTTAAAGTATATTTCCAAATAAGTAGCCTGCTCATTTTAAGATTATGCATTGCTAATGTGTACTTTTTCACAAGGGCTGGCATTGTAAGGTGACCTACAATGTCAGTAAGCCTATTCAAACCCATGATGTTATTAAAACATATACTTGACAAGTGGTTTTGCAGATATTGGTCCATCACCATTCAAGTAGATAAGAGCTAAATGACAAGAATATGGGAGGTGTAACCAAGATGGCCGCCAAATGAACTTAGTTGTCTATGCTATAAGTTATAAAATTCATTGTATTATAACACAACATTCTGTACATATTGATTGTGATTGTTGCATAAGCAGTCCAACATTCCTCTTACAGTGACTGTGCGATATAATAACCATGGACCCGTATATAGAAAATTAATGCTGCTTTTGTCCATTTGCAACCACATGTTGTCTTTTTCAATACCTCTTTTATTCTTTGCGCTCTGGACTGTGTTTAGGAGAAAAGAAAGCAACCCAGGGACTGTTATGTAAAGCCAATCCCAACATGCGCTGGCCACAGCTGGTACGTCTTGCATAAGAGTCACAGAATGTCAAGTGGTGAGAGTGAGCACTGCCAATCCAATGCCTACCCAAGCTTTCCCAGGCAGTGATATCTCCTGCCGCTGCCCGGAGTGGATTAGCCCTGATTGAGGCTGCTGTCCTGGATTACTGTAAAGTATATGACAGAAAGAGGTCACTCAGATTTAGAGCTCAGTTCATAAAAATGTGTATATGTAATACTGGGGCCAAAGTACTACAGTATGTCTGCTGGAAAATGTACTAATCCTCCATACACCACTTTATGGCCTTAACTTTACACTTTCAATGGAAGATCAAGAAGCGGAAATCGGGGTGATTTCTCTAAATGGTTGTGCTACGCAGTATTATGGACACATTTCATTTTTAATTTTTCCATGACCTTTTACCACACATCACAAAAGCAGAAGGCTATTCCCAGATCTATTGAAAACCAAGGATACTGTCTCAACTTGACCAAAAGGTTAGGTTTCAGACAATGTGTTTACATGAGTCCTTTTACTGCTGCAACACTGGGTACTACATGCACAGCCTTGGCCAAAAGTATTAGTAGTGACATCAATTTTGTGTTTCACAAAGTTTGCTGCTTCAGTATTTGTAGATTCTTTTTCACATATTTCTTTGGTATACTGGAAAACAATGATAAGCATTTCATAAGTTTTAAAGGCTTTTATTGGCAAAAACATTTATTATATGTAAAGAGTCAATATTTACAGTGTTGACCCTTCTTCTTCATAACCTCTGCCATTTGCTCTGGATATCAGATTGCTCTGCTGGATCTCAGATTTGGCCAATTAAGCTTTTTGTAATTATTTAAAATGCATCTGATCACTCTGCCCATTAAGCTAGAAACAATGTGAATCAAAACAACAACAACGGAAGCAGCACACCATGGGAAACACAAAATTTATCTCACAATACTTTTGTATACGGCTGTACCCATTTCTGGTTAAGAATACATCACATTTTGTGTGTGTGTGTATGTGTGTGAGTGAGCATTTTTCTGTCATATCAGGACACAAATTTGTATAATGACATGTGTATGACATAGGTATTACAAGGAGAGGGTGACTTATGAGGACATTACCCCATATCCCAATTTTTCAAAAGGCTTATAAATCATACAGAATGAGTTTTTTTTTTTGAAAAAGTAAAAATGTGCACAGTTTCCTATGATGGGTAGGTTTAGGGGTAGGGTTGGTGTAGGGCGATAAAAAATGTTTGTACAGTATAAAAACCATTACGCCTATAGAATGTCCCCACAATTCACAAAAACAAACATAGGTGTGTGTGTGTGTGTGTGTATGTGTACATATATAAAATTTGAAGCTTCTGTCAAGCTCAAGCTACAAATTAGTAGATTGTGCGCATGATTTAACATACTATTTTTTTCCTGCATGTCATGTGCGGGGCTCTGTAAAAAAAATTTTTTTATATAAATATATATAAAAAATGATAAATTTTTATCTAATAAATTTAAATAAAAAAAATCTAATAAATAATAAAAGTTGTAATGAATGGTAATAAATATTAAAAATGTTTTTTTTGTTTAGTTTTTTTATGTTATATAAGTAAGTACATTTCTTATTCCAGTGTCTGTTCGTCTCTACATAGCCTTTCAAAGAATGCGTGGCATTCATACATCATATAAATCAAATTTACATTCACTGTTTATGACATATAAATTCAGCAGGCCCAGGCAGCTACTATTAGAATGCATATGCATGAATGCATTTCTTCACTTTTCCGCTTTCTACTTTATAGATTGACAACCTAATGGACAAAAAATAATTCTGTTAATGTTTGAGTGGTTACAGTCCATCATGGTTCATTAATTTGATCCAGCAGGCATAATCAGGATTTTGAATACATGAGCTGTACTGTATACTTCTACTACATGCATGCTTCGATGGGTGACTGCACTGAGCCCATGCATGCCAGTGAGGAGAGGTGATGTGCTAACAAGCACAGACGGGCACTGATCAGATGCTAATGCACTTACTCTGGTAAGTGGGGTTAAGTGCGTAGTGTATTATAGTAATACAGTGGATTTGTTGATCTGTGTCAGAAAGTGAATGAGAGAATAACTAGGGTTGGCTTTATTACACGTGGGCCACAGCTGTGCATTTCATCAGCCTCCGCCTGAGCCATTAGTGAAAGAGGCTTTGATACCCTCAACACTAATAAGCCATTGTCAGATGAAGGACGCAGAGGTGGAGGGTACAGATGATTTGTTGGCCCATTGAGGTCAAAAAAGCTTAACCCCCCAGCATTATGACACAGAAGTAGTGTGTTGTTAATGAAAAGGACAGTCCCTTTTAATGGGACCATCACTCATTTTCATGTGCATTGAGTTAACTCTCCTAATAAAATGCTGACCACTATTTTTATTTTTTATTTTTTTACTAAGATGTACTTGTAAGACACTGGTTGCTAATGTGGCTAAAACTGAAAGGCCATTATAGAGATATAGGTCTTAATGGTACTTTTTTCATCTGTAAAAGGTTCTTAACAGTGTACGTAAGTCACATACATTTTCATTAAATCTATTGAACAGACATAGTGTCTTGTATAAAATGTACTGTAAGCATTTGCATTAATAATGGATTACCTTAACCATTATAAGAATGAAAATATATAAAAGCAATAAGCTACAGTAGGATTCATTTTTTTCTCTGTTAAGAGGGGGGTGGGGGGATGGAGTATTTCTAAACTTAATACTTTAATCTTACTAATACTGTACAACATGGCAAAATCAATCAACATTTTTATATATAAAACACCACATTATTTTTGTTTCATCATGTATTTTGTACTGTTACGTACAAGTCACAACACATACAAACATATATATATCAGCCTGAAATCCTCTTGCTTGTCCAGACATATGACTCCAGCACATAAAAGTTTTTCATCAGACATTGTGATGGAGGACAACAGGTGTTAATAGTACATTTAAGCTTAACAGCGAGGAATTACAGCTGTCACCTGCCATATTCCATCTACAATGTTGAAACATTTTAGGAGTAATGACCATGTCCTTTTCCCAGAGCAGGCATACAGAGTAGAGACGC
This sequence comes from Anabarilius grahami, assembly GCA_003731715.1. Taxonomy (NCBI): domain Eukaryota; kingdom Metazoa; phylum Chordata; class Actinopteri; order Cypriniformes; family Xenocyprididae; genus Anabarilius; species Anabarilius grahami. Next base: position 297,003 of record RJVU01060737.1, read on the forward strand.
GTCTATTGTTTCTGTAACCTAACTTCTTGTATATTTTTCCTCGCTTGGACATGTCAGGCCAAGCATGTGCCTGTGTAATCCCCTGGTATGTGTATATCTGAAATAGTTTGGACCTCAGATGTGTGACTTGATAAGAACACACCCTTAAATGACTGAAAGTAGTGCTTACCTCTGTTGGAAGTTAAGCTAGTTTGGAGAGAGGGACAGTGCAGACAGAAGCCACAGGCTGCAGATGTTCTGTAATTATGGGTTAGTGCTCTAATCAGCTTGAGGGGGAAATGTGCATTTCTTATCCTGTCGCACTCATTATCTTCCATTTTACCTGTGTCAAAAATTACAGGATGGCCTTCAGGTTTTCTGTTTTTAATGAGATAAGAATTTCATACCAATATGCTCATAGCGTTCCATAATGCTTAGCCTACATCACTTCATTTTGGATAAGAATAAAACGTCAGGTCAAATTTATGTTTTATTAAAAGTGCAGGCCCCCCCCAGAATGTAGACATAAAACAAACTCTGAAAATAACTGCTCTTTGGAGTTGCATCCACTTGCCCTAACTGAGATACAGATCAAGGGAGAACATTCACACAGGAAGCCATGAATCACATTAATCTAAGCAGTTCAAAAAAAAAAAGAAAAAGGCCTAAATATTCTTCCAGTTACTCTTATCTTGTACACATGTTTTATCTGAAATAGTTCACTTTTGATTTATTTTCACCACATTTTTATTTTAGGATGAGAAAGGAATGAACCCTTCTGTTCCTGGTTTTAAGAAAACAAGCATAAACATGTTTTTCCTGTTTGCACAGAAAAATGCATTGGACTACACACATAATTATATGTATAGAAATAACCATCCAAAGTTTTGATTGTGCCACAACCATATTACATTCCTTATACATAACTTACATACCTTATGCAATATTCAACATCAATCATGTTAATGGCAGTATCCAAATATAAAACTAATCCAATCTTCCAGTTACCCTATATAAGGGCTGCTCATAAATACTTCTATACAGTATCAAATTGCGGTGCATGCCAATTCTTTCCACCAGGTTTTTTCCAGGTCTTACGCCCCCTCATGAGAAACAGTGTGAACTGTGACCCAGAGGCCAACACTTCAGCCCAGCTGCACAGCTGGAAGAGGCCTGCGTGCCACCCAACCGCTCAAGTTTCTCTGAGTTGCCAAGAGATATGAACCCTTAAGGCTTCAAATGAACTGACCCATTCTAAATTGAACATGCTTTGAATTTATGCTGAGAATTTAGCATGCCTGTCCTTAAATACCAGGTTAATTTCCATTGTCACTTCTCTCTGGTTTCAGCTGTCACGGGTAGGCTGTGTAGATAATCCAAATAATAGCATACTCCAGTGGCTAGCGGTGACTGACCTTTTTTAACCGGGTATGCTGGGTGGAGCGTTACGTCAAAAACGCACCTAGTGCAGATACGTTTGATTGACAGAGCTGTTATAGCTGCTCTGTTGCTTACTCCCATGTCATGACACATAGCAACAAAGCTGAAAGTATTCCTTGTTTGACCTTTTATTGAAAATAGCCAACATTTACCTGTTGATGCCTTCATGAGCAGCTGTAAAAGCGGTTGTTTTGGGTTTGAGTTGAGTCAGGTGAGACGCGCGAAATGGCCGTTTGTGTCGCGAGGTGGATGAAGGGAGGACTCAAGTTGCGGTGAACAAAAATAATACGTTTATTCAGGATGAAACCTGACACATACAAATGAAACAGTCAAAGTAACAGGTGACAGTTTGAGGAAACTGGTGGCTCTCGTGGTATCTGCACACACACAGCAGAACGTGGCAGGAGAGACTACTGAGAAAGCAGGAGAACCGATGACCCAGCAGAAGACAAGTACGAGCCCAGCAAGAGCAAATGACTTGCATGAAGACTCCTCGTCTAAGGGTCCTGAACACAAAAACAAACAGGTGAGACACAGAGCAAAACGCAGAGCAGACATGTAACATCCACACGACATGAAGTGATCAACTGACAACAAGGGGAGACACAGCTGGGCATATAAAGGGTAGAGGGAACAAGCGACAGGTGTGGGAGATCAGCTCGTGATTAAGCACCCTAGCGCTGATTACCAATCACGAGCTGCCGAAAAATGACAGGACAAGACAAACAACAGGAAGAGCCGGTGTCACACCCTGAAATGTGACAGTTTGTAAAATATGCTGTATTTTTGTTCATTTATGCTGTAATTCTGCTAGGTGGCACTAATGTCACAAAAACTATATGCTTCACCTACGGTACAACGCATCGACTGAAGACACACATCTAAACCAGAGACGACAAATAAACACCATGGTGGGTGTCAAATTAAATGTATGCCAGAAGTGGGTTTTTTTTTCATTAAGAATTAAAAATAAGTAGGCCTATAGGCTAATATAATAAATATGAGTAGCCCATTATAAATAAAATAATTAATTTAAAATAATTAATTTGTAAGTATAATAAAAATATATGTATTCTTTAAAATAAGTTGAAATAATGCAGATTGATGAGTTTTAACAAACGCATAGCCATAGACTATCGATTAACAGCCTCGGATAGTTGCAGTAGGTCTACTTACTGTAGGTCGTGTTTGCTAAAAATACATTTCCTTGTGGAGAAAATTAAATACTATGGAAATAGTTTCAGTTATGACTTTTTTCACTTGATTTAGTTGAGTTAGTTTTGTCTCAGATACATTGTGATTTTCGTTTGATCGAAATCTGGCAGCAGCAGCACATTTTTCCTCTTGAGTGAGCAATCCGCTCACAGCTTTTCCAGTGCATAGAATCCCCAATAGGCCAGCAAACCAATGAGAATGCGGGACAATGATGACGATACATAACAACAGAGTGAAGGCGCAAAAGCTGCTGTAGATACCCGGAAGCCTCTGTAACTGGCAGATTTAAAGAAAATTACCTTTGTTTGGCAAATAAATAAATTACAGACAGTTACATAGACATTATCATGTAGGCTTTTTGGTACACCTCAAACAAACAAATTTATAGTAATTTATAGTGTTAATGTTAATCAGAGAGTCCACGAATGCTTGGGTATGCAGAGTATTCACAGCTTATATGGACCAAACTCCACTGGCATGCACAGAAGTCACATAACATTACATAACATTAACAAGAGAATAATCAGGGCCTATGGCAACAAAAAAAAAGAACTAGAACTCAGGTAATGCCAAATATGATGAAAACTAAGACTAAAACTAAACAAGACAGAGAACTGAACATAACCGTGACATTACTACCCCTCCCTGGAAAGTACATCCTCGCACTAACAGTCCTACTAAGGAGGGAGGGAAGGCGGGGGCTTTGGAGGAGGATGGGTAGCAGGCAGAGGAAGACACCAATGAGACAATGACCAGAGGAACCAGGATGGATATGAAGGTGGAGATGAACCCCGGGCAGAGTTAGGAGGGGCAGGAGGATGACCAAAGCCATAACAGGTTGAAGTTCCATGGGGCAGCCTATGGATGGTGGAACCTTGGTACAGGGGCCAGGCAGAATTAGGGAGATAACTGACTGATGTGGGGATGGTGGAGGTGGAGACCAAGGCGGAGCCAAAGAGCCATGGTGGCGCCGAAGGCCTGGAGGGCCACGGTGGACCTGCAGGCGGGCGTGACCGAGGTGGATGTGTGGGCTTGGCAGACCAGGGCAGAGATGGTGGGAGTGAGGACAATGGTGGAACCAGAGGGAACGAGAAGCCCAGTGAAACCAGAGGGTTGGAGGGTCGAGGCGCAGCTCCTGACTCGGAAGTCAAAGGTGGAGCCATAGTGACAATGGATCTAGACGAAGCCAGAGGGACGAGGGAACCCAGCGGAACCTGAGAGATGGCAGTCCATGAGACCGTTGAGCCAAGGTGTAAGTTATGGGTCGGAGGACTGGGGTGAAGTCCAGGGCTTAGAGGATTGAGGTGGAGCTGAGGGATCCATGAGCTACGGCAGAACTGATGACTGATGGAACCAGGCACCATGACGGAACTTCTGAAACAGCTGAGGGGCTGAAGGGAGACAGTAGAGACGAGTCCATATCCTTAGTATTAAACCTGAGCAAGTAAATGGTCCTGCACCATTTGTGTTACAGACACAAATGACAAATCATTTGTTTGGGGCGAGGGGGTAATAGTAATAGTGAAGCTGTTTAATTATAAAAACAGTGAAGTTGTCAACTCTTTGCTGAGAAATTTAATATAGCTTTCAGTAGCAAAGCTGTTTTATTTATACAATTTAAGGTGCAGAGGTTGAAAACAAGTTTCTGTGCTCCTAAATGATTCTGAGTGTTGGGGTTGACGCATTACAAGTAACTTGAGTTAAGTAATCAGATTACTTTTCCAAGTAACTGGTAAAGTAATGCATTACTTTTTTAATTTACAACAAAATATCTAAGTTACTTTTTCAAATAAGTAATGCAAGTTTGAGAGAAATTAAGTGCAGAGGTGTTGTGTGCGCTGTGTAAACATGATGGTTATTGTAGTTCTAGACTAAATGTGAACATGCATTTACTCATCTCACTTGCACAAAAACATTCAGTATTCCTCAAAATGAATAAAAACAGTGAAATGCAGTCTCAGAATTTTACACAAACCTGTAATAATTAACTATATTAAATTACACAAATATACTTTATGTATTTAATGTTACTTTATTAACTAATGTTATTAACCATTGTTAATGCTGCTGACCTTCGATGATCTAATTTAGCCATACTAATAAGCAAAAATTACTTTAGATTAGATTTTAAAAGTAACTTTCCCCATCACTGCTCTTACCAATATATAAAGTTTCCACCTCGATAGTGCGAGTGCATACAAGCACGTCTGCTTAATAATCCGACAGTAAAATGTTATCTTTGTGGACAAACGTTTCGCCCTTGCCTTGTGGTGGCTTGGAATTCCAAGGGGAATTGGATATAAATGTTTAGATGTGAGTCAGATGTCCAGATATCGGATATGTAGGCTGATTATAAAACACATTTGAAAGTGGCTCAGAACAGATGCGCAAAATCGGATCTTGTGCGGATTTTTGTGTTTACATATGTGCAGCAAATTCTGATCTGTGTCAGATGTGAATAAAAAGTCAGTTTAAACACAGCCTAAGTGATTGGATTGTGATTCACACCTAAAGGGTAATAAAATAAACAAAAACGTCATAGACTTACATCGAAGGGAGGACAGGTGCCATATCTGGACACCAGAACCATCAAAGATTACGTTCAGACTGTCAGTTTATATCCAATTTTTGTGAATATCCTATTGAAATCCGATCATATTTATCAAGTCTGAACAGCCAAAAATCACATGAAATGCAATTTTTACAAATCAGTTTTGAGCTACATTCATATTTGGTTTGAAATCATATTCAAATCGCATTTCTGGAAATCCATTTCAGTCTGACCGCTCTGATCGGATTTCTCATGGTTTATCTGACTTTCTTACGCCACGTAAAACGTAAACATCAGATGTTGTTATAGGAAACATGCTGAAAGTCACTGCAAAAACAAGGTTGTGTTGAAATGACAATATATCGGAGACATATTTTGAAACCGGCAGAGACGACAGTGCAGAATAAAGCCACACATACCAGCCTCCTACATTTCTGCCATTACCGCAAAAGATGCAGTAGTCCAGTGCGGCGGCTACACATTGTCATTTTGTAAATAAGACAACTGTTACGGTTGCTGGTATACTAAGCACACGACAAGGAGATAGAGTCAGATTAAGTCTTTACTAGGAAGGAAACAGCACTCCACAGGAACATACAGCATCATAGTACAAACAATACCGGACAACACAAGACTAGAAACACAGGGTANTTTGCAACATAGAAACCAATGCAGATATTCCAGAAAACGAAAGAGCAGCATGATTTTAGATCAGATTCCAATCAAATACACAAATAATCAGATTTGGATTGACAGTGTGAACGTAGGCAGAGAGACAAGGGTTTAGCCTCATTCTACTTGGGCCAATAAGCAACCACTCAGCAATGTCATAGGAACAACCCAGAATACCCCTAGCAACTGCACAGCAACATGCTCATATTCATTCAGAACACCTTTGCTATCACAGATAGGCCAACTGGCAACACACTTGCATCACCATCAAGTTTTGCATAATGAAATCACCACCCACATTTTCTTCATAAAATGTAAAAATAGCTCATCTTGTTGGCAAAGGCTATTTATACTAGCTCCGTCCATCATTGTCTGGTTAAACCAGACAAAATAACAAAAGAAACCCATCTGGTGTAACAGGAACAGTGGAGTGGAGGCTAAGGATAGTGTATTTAGCTTTGGACGCGACTGACCTAAGTTTGAATGTTTTTTTGTTTGTTTTTTTCAATGCCATTCCTTTCTCCTTTCCCATCGCATATCGGCTCTGAGATTTTTTTATTTTAAATAAAGAATTAAGAAAATATTAGAAAAGTGAAAATAAAGTATAAAGTATGTGATAGCTATTGAAATTTGCCATGGTGTCTTCAAATTGATTGGACAGGCTGCAACTGGTTACCACACTTTACTGTTCAGCAGATTCAGTATGGTTAGGGGTAGGTGTAGGGGTGAGCTTTAAGGATAGAGACAAATAAGATCCAAGAAGTAAACATTATGATTATAATATATATAAACATATACACTAAATATGTTGTTATTATTGCATATTATCTGCTACGTTTTTCACCAAGTATAAGCATTTACCACTATTTACACTAATAGCATCTGACAACTATACTTAGTGCAAAGAAAATACGCTACTATGTTTACTTAATGTAAATATAATCTATTACTTTTTATCGCAAATAGCCTCTGCCTATTTTAATTCTGTTTGATCTGGCTAATGGCACAGAAGTTACACACTTCACCTTTGAAGAGAATGTGGTTTATGCAACTACATTTCAGTTCAGATGCTTACTCAATCCAAGTACCATTTTGATGTTGATGGATTTTGCCTTATAGATCTTTTGAAACCAAATGTTTTGGATATGCAATAATCCCAAAAAGCAGAAATAAAATGTATGGCTTTAGCCAAAATTAGTGAGAAAAATCTTTAATCGATGAGAGCAACAGACAGGCAGCGATGAGTATAGTGTTCAGACACAGGTGGAGGCGGGCTGATGGCTATCGTATTGTGTGAAACTCAACAGATGGTCTTTTAATAATACATTTGCTGGATGTTCCCTTGCCCAAGCTGATGGATATCATAGCACAATGGGTTCACTCCGGGTTCAGCAGACCCCCTCCTCCTCCCACTAACTAGCTGAAATAGAATAGTGGGTTGGTCATTAACCCTTTCGAAGCTCATAGGTGACAGGGAGTGAGTAATCCTGTACAGTCCAGCCAAACTCTTAAAGTTCTTTCCACTGGATGATAATGCAAATCCTGTCTAGGGGCACAGACAGGGCTGCTGAGCTACTTAAGGGGCTTTCACAGCATTTCAGACTATTTGTCGATTATATCACCTATTATATCATTGCTTCTGAGTGTTGCACTTTATAACACAAGGAAACATATTCACAATTAATACATTACCAGTCTAAAGTTTTGACCCACCGAGTTCATGAACTTAATAGATTTTGGATCTAAATGTTGATTCGCAAACACTTGAAATTAGTTTTGTAGACAAACATAAAGTGAATTGAAATTTGAATTTCCCTACAAAATGAAAATCAAAGATTTGCAGCTCACTTTATTTATCTGAAGCATTTATCTCAAGGCCCTTTTTATTTTTATAATTTATTTCTACTGTAGGCTATATGTACCTATTGCCTTCTAACCTTATGCTTGCAGTTTAACGCACAAGTGTTTGTTGCTATTCATACCAGAACAAAAAGTGTCTTTACAGAAATTCAATAATATATAGGGTAGACCAGGTACAGTTGGTACAGGGGTACAGTTGAAACACCTTAAATAACTTGCATTCGCAACAAGTCTGATCTGTGATATTTGCTTCGCAAAATTGTCCTCTTCGATTGTGGGAAATTTGAAGTAGCCTACATGCGCTTCTCCAGTCCAAAGATATAGGCGGTTTTTTTTTTTTTACTTCACCATGTCCCTTCCACATTGAATAGCTTCTCATCCTTACATGACTGTTAAAGTTAACTTACATTTTCGTAAACCTTAATATGTGCTATAAAAACGGACATATTGCATGACTTTGTGTCATGCAAGGTCAATGTAAAATCTAGAGAAATGTTCGAGGTGGTCAGCGGGGTACAGTTGAGACACAATGTATCAAATGTACCCACTAGTTGCACGATGTAAGTTCACAAGTTAATAGATTTGATCTGTTTTATTATTGCTGTTTGCAATTGTTCAATGTGTTTTACTGTTACTCAACTTTTCAGCTGTTACTATTAAAATGATGAACTGAAATTAAATATTATATCGCTGTTTGCCATTACTCTACAATGTTTTACAAATGAACTACTTTTAACTAAACAAATAAACAAATAAAATACTGAATGGAAATAAAAACTGTTGAATTTTCATTTTTAAAGGTATTTTACATTTGCAGTGAATTGGTTAGGCAGCTTTACAGCATTACGGATAGGTGTCTCAACTGTACTCGGGTACTGTTCCAACTGTACCCGACATGGGTACAGTTGGAACAAAAATGTATGTTAATAATTATTAATATTTTAGTAGACAAGTAAAGGAAATGCCATATGAAAAATCACTTCTTTTCAGTCCCCAGTTTTTGTGTGGTAAAAGAAAAAGAAAAAAGTGTACCAACTGTACCTGGTCTACCCTATTATTGTGAAAAAGACATAAAATTGTCTCTTCTTTTTAAATGGACAGCAGAATTTTTAATCATGTCTGAGGACTTTAAAATGTGTTTTATTTGGGTCTAAAAAAGTTAAGGGGCTTTCGCACTGGAGGAACCTTTTCATAGTTCCTAGACCCTAGAACTATTGGCTGAAGTACCCGGATTTTGCCGTGTTCTCACCACAGGAAATAGGATCAATTTTAGTTCTAGGAACTCCTTTTGGGGGAACTAAGCTCCTACTTCAGAGTAGGGTCTAAACCAGCACTATAGGGGCTTTCTCCAAAGCCACTGGAAGGCAAGCCTGCAATCTTTAGCCAAAAAAGTGTAACGGTTAATGCTCCAGCTCTGGCGGTAGGCAGGGAAGGAGTTTTGAACGGCGGGCACTGATGTCACTGCCATTACACAATAGGCTGAGAGGTGCCGCACGTGATTAAGTTAGCTGTTACGCTTTCTCCAATGGTAAGAGATACAGACCCTCTCATCTCCCTATAATATACAATCTCTGCTTTCTCGCACCGAATAGTTTTAGGAACTATGAAAATGTTCATAGTGCAAAAGCCCCTTATAGGAACGTGAGTGTACGTTGATTGATCAAACACCGGCACCCGGCATTTTTAAAAAGCCATGTAAACAAATTTACTTCACGAATATGGAAAAGAGCAATAACCTCTTAGCCCCACTTTTTGCTCTTTCAGTCGAGTAAATAATGAGTTTACATTCCATCTCCGTTATCACAAAACCCACGACACACAACAAACACAGCTCCGATCACGGCATCTTCTATCCACCGGTTTTTAGCGTTTGTAAATACCACGCTTAAAGGATTAGTCCACTTTCAAATAAAATTTTCCTAATAATTTACTCACCCCCATGTCATCCAAGATGTTCGTGTCTTTCTTTCTTCAGTCGGAAAGAAATTAAGGTTTTTGATGAAAACATTTCAGGATTATTCTCCTTATCATGGACTTCAATGGCCTCCAAACGGTTGAAGGTCAAAATTACAGTTTCAGTGCAGCTTCAAAGGGCTTTAAACAATACCAGACGAGGAATAATGGTCTTATCTAGCGAAACGATCTGTCATTTTCGAAAAAAATGTAAGTCCTTCAGCCAAAACCGCACTTTCGTATTCTTCAAAAAGCTTACGCTATATTTTCTACACCTTCCCTATTCTACTTATGGAAAAAACAAAACTGGCGCCACGTTCGTTCCGTAAGTAGAATAAGGAAGGCGTAGGACATACAGCATAAGCTTTTTGAAGAATACGGAAAGCAGAAGCACGTACAAGGTGCGAAATAAGGGTCTTATCTAGTGAAACCATCGCTTATTTTCTGAAAAAAAAAGAAAATTATATAAGTTTAAACCAGAGATGCTCATCTTGAATTCGCTCTCTTCTTCTTCTCCTCTATTAGAATTCCAGCAGTGTAGACGCTGCTAAGCGTAATACTGCCCTCCACAGGCCAAAGTTTGAACTAATTTTTATATGCAATATGCTAGTTTAATAGTATATAACAATTAGTTCAAACTTTGGCCTGTGGAGGGCAGTAATATACTTAGCAGTTTCTACACTGCTGGAATTCTAATAGAGGAGAAGAAGAAGAGAGCTAGTTCAAGATGAGCATTTAAGGTTAAAACATATAATTTTCAATTTTTTTCAGAAAATGAGCACTGGTTTCACTAGATAAGACCCTTATTTCTTATCTGGGATCGTGTTGAACAATTTGAAGCTGCAGTGAAACTAATTATGACCTTCAACTGTTTGGTGCCCATTGAAGTCTACTATAAGGAGAATAATCCTGGAATGTTTTCATCAAAAACTTTAATTTCTTTTCGACTGAAGAAAGAAAGACATGGACATCTTGGATGACATGGGGGTAAGTAAATTATCAGGAAAAGTTTATTTAAAAGTGAACTAATCCTTTAAAGACGCCACTGTCGGCCGCTTCACAGTTCCTATTCCCGGTCTGAATGCAACCAGGAACATGGCCCGGGGGAGAAATTAGTTATCGGGGAACTATCCTAATGGCTAGTTCCTATAACTGAGTTCCTAGAACTATTCTGTGCGAAAGCCCCAAATAAACATTTAATGATTTCACAGATTTCTATGTACACTAATTATATAAAACTATACTTGTCAGTACACCATTGTTAGTACAGTATAGTGACTTGTTCCCCATAAGTTTTGTGAAGTTTGGACTTTGTACACACAAGATATAGGCATAACAGGCATAATGGGTCATATCAGACACATATAAACATTTATCATTATTATGTAAACTTAAACAATATTTCTGTTGTACTGTATTCTTGGTCAAATAAATGCAGCCTTGGTGAGAATAAGAGACTTGTTTAAAAAACATTAAAAAATCTTACTAACCCCAAATGTTTGAATGGTATTGTTAGACCAGATAGTGAAAGACAATCAGCCAACAAGTGTCCAGCATACATGGAACTACAATAATTTCCCCAGAAAGTAACCAAGAAAAAAAAAATAAATCCCTAAAAGCAACCAAAATGCAACTTTCTCATGAAGTTGGTTGAGAGAATGTCCTAAGTGTGCAAAGCTGACATAATAGCTCAAATTGAATAATGGGAATAATAAAGTAATAATAAAATATTAAACCAATCAAAACTATTCATGTTATTTCATAGTTTTGATGACTGGAGTCAGTTTGTAATGTGTCCAAATGCTTCACTCTAAAAACTGCTGGGTTAAATATGGACAAAACCAGGGATTGGGTTGTTTTTACCCAGCCATTTTTTTTCAACCAATTTTGGATTTATTTTTTTAGCCAGCAATATAGTAATATAGTAAAAGGCGTGTTTTTGCTCACCCCCAAATAGGGGCAAATTTGTGGGGTATTTTAAGCTGAAACTTGACCAGACCAGAGACTTATATTACATCATTTGAAAGAGGGCATAATAGGTGCCTTTTAACCCAACCTGCTGGGTTTGTCCATATTTTACCCAGCTTGGGTTTTTTTAACCCAGCATTTTTTAGAGTGTTGACTGCTAGTGTATATAAACAATGTCTAAAGTCAAACTTTTCCTCTTTGCAGTTGGCTGGATATGACTGGGTGAAATTACACTTTTTTTATCACCATGGGCTGTTTCTCTCATACCACCATTCTTAAACAGACATTTGATGTCAGAAACTTCAAGGCTGAGTTACCATAAACATTTCACTCTTACTTTATATTCTGTGCCAAAGCATTCAACTGAAGTTTACATCTTCCACCTCCAGCTCAGGGTTTGTGTGTGGTCTTTAGCATCAGCCGACCATCTGTGTACACGTCTGTGGAGAGTGGGGTCAGTGAGTGGAAGCAGGTTTACAGGTGAGGAGATGAGCTGTGTTAATTCTCCTCTAACCTCTCCTTTACCTTATCCTCTGCTTTATCCATGCAAAGACTCCATATGTGTGAAATCCACTGGCTTCAGTCATGCTAGGTACATTTGACCTGCTAAGTCAAGATTTGCTGTAAGTCACAAATTGACAAAGGTCAAAAAAGTCTCTGCAGTTTAATAAAGTCTTTGGAAATTTTGCAAACATTTTTTTGCTGTTTTAATAAAATTATTTTGGGGGTTTGAATAAAGTTTCACATAAGGAATCTACATATAATACAAATGCACTTCAGTGTTTATTATGTTTATCATGTTTAATAAATAATTTTAAATAAAACAAACATTAAAGTGTTCACAATAATTTAATTTCTACTATTTTGATTATTAACCTCATTTTCTTTATCAAGGAGAAATGGATTTAAAGTGTACACACTTAAACAAATGGTTTCTGTTCTAAAATACATTTACATCTATGCATTTGGCTGATGCTTTTATTCAAAGTGACTGACATTGCATACAAGATACAGAATACATTTTATTACTTTATTAAGGCCCGAGCACCGATGGTGTGAGGACCCTATTATAATTGCTTGGTCATTTATTCTTCTCCGAAATGAATCGCATTTTTGAGGGCCTAAACATGCTCGAAAACTTACGATATGGGTTTCAGAATTAGGTGTGGCAAAATGGCTCAATAGTGCCACCTACAAAATTTCAATTAAGCACCCTTCACTCTACGTTTCACGTACAAGTATGAAATTTGGTAGAAATGTAACAGCCCAATACCTACAAAAAAGTCCCTGGGTGCAAAATCTAAAAACCCAACAGGAAGTGAGATATTTAGAATTTTCTCTGCAACATTATTGCAGTTTTTGCCATTTCCACACATACTTTAACAAACTCTTCCTAGAGCTTTTATCAGACCAACATCATATTAGTCTCATAGTCAGTCTAATCTAAAGTCCTTTGCGACATTAAATTACGAAGATTTACCTAAAGCCAACGGGTGGTGGTGAGCCTGGGTGCGAGGGCCCTTTCATCACTGCTTGCAACTTTTGCTTTCCCTGGGGATTGAATGTATGACCTTGGCATAGCTATAGCACCATGCTCTACGGTTTATGAAAAAACATTTTTTCAATAATATATACACCATAAAACTGTAACTTTCCATGTTTCTATATCACTAATTATTAAAACTTATTATGTAAAGTCCTTGAAAATGAATGTTTGGTGCTGAAAATATTCTGGAAATGTATTTTCATTTAATGATGATCCCTGTTCATTTTCTGCTTTTAATCTCACTGCAATGTAAGTGCATTACTGTACTAACGATTTGTGTATGCTTTTATAAAATCAAAGATGGAACAAAATTATTTTCTTTTCAACATAAGTCAAGTCAGAGCTTTGAACTCGGAACATTCCTATGAACGTAATTTTAAAGTTGTAGTGTGACATTTTTATACACTAAGCATGAAAGGTATTAAAGTTCTTTTTCAGCCCACCCTGCTTTCTGACTCATGTTTTCATTATTAAATAAAAAATATTATGCAGTAAGAGTCACCCAGAGTTCCCACTAGTGAGGTCCAGTGGGTTATGATGATGAAATGGAAAATCCTTATTATTCTATAGGCAGGATCCCAGTTTTGGATCTATAACTCTCAGGAAGCAACACATGACCTCTGTTTCACTTCTACAGGAGGAGTTCCTAAAGATCACTTTACATACAGAATGTATTTATCAGGATATAGCATATGCACATGGGCATGAAAAGAACATAAATAACAGTATGGCTATAAATTACTGATATGAATGTTTTGTGAACTGTTTCATCTTGCAGTGTGAGGTAAGACACAAGACCAGCAACTCAAGGACAAAAACATGTACACAAAACTTACATTATCAGTCAAAATTTTGGACACAACTACTTATTTTTGTAAGGTAAAAAAGACAATAAAGTCATTAAGTTATAAATTAAAAGGAAGTATATAGTGACAAAAAAAGAAAAGATAAAGCATGGAATCAAAGCATAGAAAATAGTATATAAATTTTCTTTTTAACAGTTAATAAAAATGTGCCTTTTAGAATTAAAAAGGATGAATTACCATATAATTAACAGTGAAATATTTAACTGGAGTGGATATTTAATGGGACAGTACATGTACATTCACAGTAATTTTTTTTTTTAATATAAAATACAAATTACCCTAAAAAGGATAAAGGATGTTCCAGTGTGATGTGTTATACAATGTGACACATTACATTTTATTATAAGTTATTTATAAAGTAATATTTCCTCCTATTTTTGTACTCAGTTTTGTTATGGATAACACCAGGGGTGTCCAATCCTGCTCCTGAAGAGCCACTATCCTGGGGTGCTTTTCCCAAAAGCATCGATAGCCAACTAACATCGCAAGTTCCGTCGTTACTAACATAGTTCAACAATTTGGTGTTTACCGAAATCATAGTTCAAATGAACATTCGCAAACTTGTGTGGTTGGATCGACAGCTCTCATGGCCATATGTGTTATAGTTGTCAGAGTATTTTAAAACCAACCAATCTTGGTCTCCCCTGTGTGTTTGTACAGTATTGCTCCACAAGAAGAGATCTGTGAGGGTTATGATGAGTTTTGCATTCATAGAATATTTAAAATCTTTCCTGCGCAGCTGTTTTCAGTTCTCTGAAACCAGAAGATTCAATTACCTCAAGACCTGGTAACTGGGGTAGCATCATATTTTTAATTTACATGCAATGACATGCACAGAAGACATGCTGGAATGCAGCATACATGGTCTCTTTGAATCAGATGCTTGGAGCAATGCCAAGGACAGCAAACACTTCAGTACATCGCTTATGTAAAGATCTCTCCTTGGTATGTCCATGTTATGTACATATATTTACACCAACTGCTATTAATACTTTTACTCTGGGATGTTTACCACACTCTTGTATGGGCTCCAAGCCTCTATAAAGAAACCACATACAATACATTCTAAACTCTAAAGCCTCTCAATCAATATTTTAACATGACAATGTCATATTCATCTTCTTAAATGCCTACATGCATTACAATATTCATAAGTCTGAAATAAGTGTCCATACTGTATATATTTTGGATCCACTGTAGATGGAAAGCTGCATTAGATAACACAAAAATAAGTATGCTAAAAAAAACATCATGCCATTGTGGCGACCAGGGCGGGCGAGAGCTGTGAGAGAACGGCATGAGGCCGGTGGCGCGAGAGTTAATGAGCTCCACCTGGGAGGCGCACCGGCCTTGAGTCTCTCATGGAGGAGCTCCGGGAGCATAAAAGGAGGAGCGACGACGAGAGAGGACCAGGCCTGGACTTTATTTTATGTTTTATAATGTTTGTGTGGCCGGCAGACGTCCGCGATTACTTTCGTTTTGTTCTTTGTTTATTTTGAATTAAAGTTTTGTTTGAATGTTCGCCGGTTCCCACCTCCTTCTTCCCGTACATACGAACTGTGTTACAATGGTGCCGAAACCCGGGAAGGAAGACAGAAGCCGCCGCCATGCAGGCAACCCCCGCCCCCGCCCCCGCCACGCCGTTTGCCGACATCATCGCATCCCTCGCGGTCCTGCATCAAGACCAGCACAGAGCCCTGCTGGATCTTCGCGCGGACCAGGAGCAGGAGGACCGCGAGAGGTTCCGGAGCTGGACTGACCGGGAGGTTCCTCTGGAGACCACCGGACCGGCTGCTGCGCCATTCCAACTGCCCCTCAACAAAATGGGCCCGCAAGATGACCCGGAGGCCTTCCTGGACCTGTTTGAGAAGACAGCGGAGGTGTCAGGTTGGCCCCGGGATCAGTGGCCCATGCGACTCATCCCGCTGCTATCGGGTGAGTCGCAGGTGGCGGCGCAGCAGCTACCCATACAGAACCTCCTGGTCTTCGACGACCTCAAGAGGGCCATCCTGCAGCGGGTCGGCCGGACCCCAGAGCAACATCGTCAGCGCTTTCGGTCTTTGGAGCTTGGTGAGTCTGGCCAGCCCTTCATGATGGCCCAACAGCTCCGGGACTCTTGCCGCAAATATGGCTGTTGGCCGACGGAAGAGGCGTGGAGCAAGTGATCGATCGGGTGGTGCTGGAGCAATTTATCACTCGGCTACCTAAGAAGACCGCCGAGTGGGTCCAGTGCCACCGGCCCACGTCGCTGGACTCGGCCATCCAACTGGCGGAGGATCACATGGTGGCGTGCCCAGGGGTCGGCGAACCCTTACCATCTGTCTCTCTCTCTCCTTCTCTTCCGTCTCCTTTCTCTCGTCTCATCTGTCCTTACCCCCAGGTGCTGCGGCCGCCGAGACAGGCCCAAGGGGGGGAGTAAGCGCAGTCACGGGAGTACCCCCCGGCCTGCGAGGGGCGATGGGGGTATGTGGCGACCAGGGCGGGCGAGAGCCGTGAGAGAATGGCGCGAGGCCGGTGGCGCAAGAGTTAATGAGCTCCACCTGGGAGGCGCACCTGCCTTGAGTCTCTCACGGAGGAGCTCCGGGAGCATAAAAGGAGGAGCGACGACAGTGAAGGACGAGAGAGGACCAGGCCTGGACTTTATTTTATGTTTTATTATGTTTGTGTGGTCGGCAGACGTCCGCGAGGATCTGCCGGCATTACTTTCGTTTTGTTCTTTGTTTATTTTATTAAAGATTATTGTTTGAACATTCGCCGGTTCCCACCTCCTTCTTCCCGTATATACGAACTGTGTTACAGCTATATCTATCTATGACAGACAGAGAAAATTGAGTTGAAAGGAATGAATAGGTGATTCTAGGTAAAGTTGCCAAAACAGTCCATATGGCATATGAGCACTTTTTATTATATTTTATCAAATAATAATTTAAAAAAATTTATATTATATACAGACAGTGTTTTATTATTATATATTATATTATAATATATACGAATTATGTGCTGTGAAATTACCCAGCGAGCATTAGCTATAAGGGGTAACCTAACCAAAGCGAGCGTAAAAAATTCTAGCATCCCATCCTAAGGACTAGAAGAGGCCACAAGAAAGAGACTCTCATCTACCCACTTGACCTATGGAAAACCCCATTCCTGTTCCAATAAGGAGCGTAGATTTACCTCTGGCCAAGCATTGGCAGAGAAGACAGAGAGTGGGTCGCAATGGCGACAATGTCTACCTTGATGCTCTAACTTACCCTTGTGAACTGCCGGGTAAATGTATTAACATAGTTCCATCACTATGCCCCCACCATCACCTCCAGGGCTATGCTGGAGGGGCGACAGAAAAGGGAATGAGACGCCAGTTGCGGTCAAGCCCAATCTCCTCTTCTGTATAGCCCAATCATATGCAACCACATGGGGAAGCACACTAATGCAACCTCTGTATCATGCAAGATGGAGTAGGAGAGTAGGACGCTACTACCGTCCTAGTCTGTAAGCAGCCCCTTTCCACATAAGGGAAGTGCACTAATGTTGTTTCTATACTTTCCATGCATCCATTTGAACGTGATTCCATAGGTGTCTTCTAGTACTCCGAGTACCAGAGAAGGCAACAGATAAGGAAGTGGGACTCGAGCTGAAGTTTTGCCCACTCTTCTACAAATACTTCTACAGAGGGAGCACATTGCTACCACCTTTAGACTGCCAGTACTGGAGGGGGCGACTGATAAGGAAATGGGGTTAAGAGATGATTTTGAAGTCAAGACTTCAATCCAGAGGTTTGATGTGATTATATATTGGTCTATACAATATATAATTATATAGACCAAATGAATTCAAACTCACTTTATCTGTGCTATGCTGTGCTGTACTGTGCTGGGGGGTTAACATCTGCTGCAGAGTCTGTGTGGACATGGACATGCACCAGTATTGGCTAAAAATGCATTTTAATGCAACTTAGTTGTTATTCACAAAAAATGCTTTGTCAAATGTAAATGATTTTCTCTGCAGAAAAAAAACAGCCCCGCCCCTTTTCAGCGCTGCCATCGTTGTCTTTTGACTTCCGGCTTGTATTTCCACAGCGATCTTATGTATTTATGAATGAACTGTTCATTTTAAAATCTTCCCGGTCTACTGACATTTGTTAAGACATCTGCTTTAAACATAACAATGCTCATGATAATTTTCATTAACTCTACAACAGGTAAATCCACTTCACCAGCTAATTTTTCTTCAAAAGCGATGCCATAGAAATATACAGGGCTGCGGCAAAAACGGAAGTTCAAAGACAATATTCTAAAGATGGCGGCACGCTTGTTTCTCTGGTAAATAAGGTCTATACTGCAGGAACATACTCCTGTCCTGCACTGAGCTCTTCACATCCAAAGCCTAATGCAGACCCATGCATCTAGAGACACCCCCTCATTTAGATCTGAGTCCTTCAATAAGTTGGCTTGGTATGCTTGCAACACCACCATGGTGTGCAACGTGCCATCAGCCACAATGTAATCTGGCATTCATTGCTTTCAGTGAGGATGCCATACCAGATTCCTCTTTTTCCGCCGACCAGTCTAATTTAAGTCTGGTCATGTCGAGGGTCAAAACTTCAACCAACTACTCATACAGAGGGGTGAGGGAGGAGATGGGCACACTCACATCTGCCTCAACTTCCCACATCTAGCTCCTCAGAACTAGACGAGTCCAATAATATGCTCTCCGCCAGGTCTGAAGAAGCCAGTGAACGAGCTTCCTGATTCGCCCTGACAGCAGCAGAGCTAGCGCATGAAGCCTGAAAGAGACAAACCCGATTCAAGCCCCTCAGCCAGCTCCACTTGTGAGCCTCACGAACGCAGTCGCATTGGCCTGCCAGAGGGACCCAATCCATGGGATGCAGATGCCTCGCTCTCATCCCCTAAAAGAGAGTGGAGATTCTTCACTTCTTCACAGCCAGCCGCCCCCAGGGGGCTGCCCACCAGACAGGTAATGAAACGGGGAAATTACATTACACATCTCCTAAACACACTTCCTCTATCCATATTGTTCTCTTGAGATACACAGACAGATTAGCGTTCAGAATTTCACACACACATCAAACAAACAGATTCCTGAAGACAAAGAAGCTGATTATGTTCTCTCTAGGCTCCCTATTATACCCTGTTGGCATGCCTGTGACTGCAGTAGCCAGTCAAAATTGGTGTCTATCACACGTGCTTCAGACACTGGTTCATGTGGAACGTTCCCATAGCATCAACTCAAGAGATGATTTTAACTCAAGAGATGATTTTAAAAAGCATCTGCCAAATGCATAAATGTAAACAGACAGATGAGTCATGCCAACTTTTCCTAGTCTGTAAGCAGCCCCTTCCCACATAAGGGAAGTGGTCTAATGTTGTTGATTTTAACTCAAGGGGGCAGTCGTGGCCTAATGGATAGAGAGTCGGACTTGTAACCCAAAGGTCATGGGTTCGAGTCTCAGGTCCGGCAGGGATTGTCGGTGAGGGGAGTGAATGTCCAGCGCTCTCCCCACCCTCAATACCACGACTGAGGTGAGACCCTTGAGCAAGGCACCGTACCCCCAACTGCTCCCCGGGCAATGGCTGCCCACTGCTCCGGGTGTGTGTTCACGGTGTGTGTGTGTTCACTGCTGTGTGTGTGCGCACTTGGATGGGTTAAATGCAGAGCACAAATTCCGAGTATGGGTTACCATACTTGGCCACATGTCACTTCACTCTTCACTCTCGCTTCACTCACACTCACTCTTGTTTCTATATTTTCCATGCATCCATTTGAATGTGATTCCATAGAAAGTGTATCTTCCTAGTACTCTGAGTACCAGAGAAGGCAACAGATAAGGAAGTGGGAATCGAGCAGCATAACATCTGCTGCAGAGTCTGTGTGGACATGGACATGCACCAGTATTGGCTAAAAATGCATTTTAATGCAACTTAGTTGTTATTCACAAAAAATGCTTTATCAAATGTAAATGATTTTCTCTGCAGAAAAAAACAGCCCAGGCTGGTCATGGGACTGGAGTGAACTGGCAGGGTCTGGAACTTCAAATTAGATCAAAGAGTTTTGATTTACTCAGTACTCCCTCGTGTGATGGAGGGACTTTCATTGCATTGCCAAGCCTTTTCTGTTATATGTTGGTCCAGAGGAAACATTGTTGCTTTTTCATAGCTCAGAAGGCTTCATTTAAGAAACTTTGTTTCGAATGTTTCACTTAAAATCTCCATATGAGCAATAAAAATAGAAATAAATGAGGAAATTGTTACCACACAGTAATAGTATAGACTTCGTACAACACAGATCATTTGGTCATGCAAGAATGATGCTCTTCGTGTCATTGATATTTGAAACAAAAATCGACTTATAGATTTACCATCTTCAGACATATGGCAGGGGATTTCTGGTGAAAGTGAAAGTGAAAGTGAAGTGACATGTGGCCAAGTATGGTGACCCATACTCGGAATTTGTGCTCTGCATTTAACCCATCCAAGTGCACACACACAGCAGTGAACACACACACCGTGAACACACACCCGGAGCAGTGGGCAGCCATTGCTGCGGCGCCCGGGGAGCAGTTGGGGGTACGGTGCCTTGCTCAAGGGTCTCACCTCAGTCGTGGTATTGAGGGTGGGGAGAGCGCTGGACATTCACTCCCCTCACCGACAATCCCTGCCGGACCTGAGACTCGAACCCATGACCTTTGGGTTACAAGTCCGACTCTCTATCCATTAGGCCACGACTGCCCCTACGACTATCTCTATCCATTAGGCCACGAAACCATTATTGCTATTTTTGCCTCTCTTGCAGAACCAATCCCAGGTCAGAAAAGAGTTGAAGTAGCATGGGAGGAGAGTGTGGAGGGGTGAGAGAGAGAGAAAAGTAAAAAGTAACATTGTGAGTTTATTAGGAAAACAGATGTTGAACCCCAGTGGATTCACATTAATTTCAGATTTAGCTGCTTTGTTGGTGTTATGACCAAATTTTAGTAAAATTTCTTGTTTGATCAGTGCGAATGATGCCAAATATCAGTTTGACATTAAAACAAAACAATTAAGTATTATTTCAAACAATGGGTGATCTTGCATTTTCTGAAACGACTTACCTGAAACTTAGATTTTGGACACTAAAAAGAAAATGTTCTACAGCTTTCCAGAAAATTGTGCTGTAATGCATACAGACGTCATTAATGAAATTTATAGAATTTCATAGAATTTGAAGCACAGATAATATTGGTTTAACATACAGAACAGAAAACGAACTCAAGCATATAATATGTGTACAAATTTTGTGTATGCATGTTCATGTTCATGACCATGCCCATGACCTACTATATTTAATACTATTTTTGTTATCAAATGTGCAGGATACAAAAAAAAAAGTATGCTGAAAGAAACTGTAACGCAAGCTCGACTTTTCCAGTGTGACGAATGAACTGGAGGTAATTACGTTGGCAGACCCATGAGAAATTTTTACATTCAAAATTTCTACACAAAATTACATTAAAATACAAACTAACTGTATTTATTTTAAATAAATCACACGCAATGTCATGTGATAATAGTGTGGCGTGCTACTTTAAACATTTGTAGTTAAAGGGTTATTTCCCCTAAAACTGTAAATTATGTCATTAATTACTCACCCTCATGTTGTTCCACACCCATAAGACCTTCGTTTATCTTCGGAACACAAATATAAGATATTTTTGATGAAATCCGAGAGGTGTATGACTCGTCCATAGACAGCAATATAATCAACACTTTCAAGGTCCAGAAAGGTACTAAAGACATCATTAAACCATCGACGTTACTGCAGTGGTTCAACCTTACTTTTATGAAGTGATGAGAATACTTTTTGTGAGCAAAAACAAAACAAAAACAACGACTTTATTCAACAATCTCTTCTCTTCCCTGTCTTTATACTTACTAAGGTGATGCAGTAAGCACAGTGAAGGCTTCCATGTTTACGTCTGAATGCCGGCTCAGTATTGGCCAAAATTGCACATGTGAGCAGCACAACGAATGCGTGTGTTTCTGATGCAGGAGGCGGCCAATAATGAGTCGGTGTTCTGACGTAGAACCTGGAAGCGCTGGACGTAATGAGAATGACACAGAGGAGAAGATATTGTTGAATAAAGTAATTATTTTTGTTTTGTTTTTTGCTCACAAAATTTTTTCTCATCGCTTCATAAAATTAAGGTTGAACCCCTGCAGTCACATCGACGGTTTAACAATGTCTTTAGTATACCTTTCTGGACCTTGAAAGTGTTGATTATATTGCAGTCTATGGATGAGTCATATACCTCTTGGATTTCATCAAAAATATCTTAATTTGTGTTCCGAAGATGAACGAAGGTCTTACAGGTGTGGAACGACATGAGGGTGAGTAATTAATGACAGAATTTGCATGTTTGGGTGAACTAACCCTTTAATGTTAATA